>VZTG01004645.1:0-57687 GCA_013397845.1 Melanocharis versteri
GCTATGCCATTATCCCAAATTACACTACGAGGCTGTGCCTTTTACAATGTTCAAAGAACCAGAACTGAAGCCCAGCATTGGAATTCAATATCCTTCTCCTGGAGAGAACAGTTCTCCTGGAAGACTCTACTAGGTCCCTCTGCACTTATCCTAAAATCAGAATAGACACACTGATGCTGGCCTGGGCTTCCTACCAAAATAAAACCGAAGGTGACCTGCAGAAGAGCTCAGGCTTTGCATCCCCACGCTTGGCTCACACGTTTCTTTTGAAAGCCAATGCAATGAATGGGCATGAAATCTCAGAGTGCTTCTGGCAATCCCTGGTCACACGGGGTGTTAAGCACTGACCCCAAAGGCTGGCCAAATTTGTACCTCCGAGGTACAAATCACTTTCTCACTCAGCGGTTGTCATCCGGAAGGTTGAAAAAAGGACAGAGATCTGAAGGATTCCCCTGTGATAAACCCCCTTTCTTCCTCATATTTATTCCTCATTGCACCTGAAATGAGCAAATCGAATCTCAAACTGAGGCTGCACATACATGAACATTTTAGCAGACCATAAAGAGCCGTCCACGTGCCTTAGTACTTTGTGCTATTTAGAGATGCCAGGTTAATCAGAATTCCCTGTCCTACAAACCATCCAAGCACACATAGATGCTGCCCCAGTCCTAGAAGGCAGCTGTGTCCTGGCTGCTTTCATGCTCCACACAAAGCCTACACACGCTGCAGCTACCTCCACTTATAGACCTTGTATAGGCTTGGGGTTTATCGCATTTTTATGGAAATCCAGTTCAGTGCTCAATTTACCCTTATTTAAATGCTAATTTCGGTGAAGTGGTTTAACAAAGCAATTACGAAAAAAAGGCTCTAATCTTCCACCGACTGAGTAGGGAGAAACTCAGAATGGGGTAGACAGATTCACCATGTAAATGCAACATAAGCGATCTGTTTCCTACTTAATGCACTCGGTGATAAGCGGTTCGGTTACAAAGGTGACAGTTCAGCCTCCTTTTCTAAATATATAACACCAAAGAATCAACAAAACACTAACACCTCATGCAGGGTGTTGCATATAATAATTATCCTTAGCAATCTCTCTTGTTTTCTGTACTTAACACTCACTCTTGTTTTCCTTCTTAATGTATGTTTATCCGTTTCATTTAGAACTTCTGACTGTAAGATATAATCAGACACTTTAGAAGGCATTTTACCATAATTGTAGTTAGTCAAGTTAAGTGCCACAATTTAAAATGGTTTTATGCTAATTCTACCTCCCCCCCACCACCAGAGCTGCAACTGAATCTGACAATGCCAAGCAGTTCAAGAGGTCTCCACCTACTAAAATCAAATTTCACCAGTTCTCCCAGCTCTCCAAAGCCCCTTTGGGTAGAAACTAAGCATGAATATCCTACCTGCAACAGCACATTTCTCAGAGCAAGGGCAAAAAGCAGAGAGAAGTGCAACACAGGAGTTTTAGGCCCAACACCCATTTCTTCAATAATCTACAGTGCCATTAAATCTGCAGCATCTGTCTGCTCTTGAGAACAGGTAACATGTGACTGACAGAAATCTGTGAGATACTGTCAAATACTCCATCTTTTGCCTCTGAATCTGTGGAATTTTATTTAAGTTGAATACACCAAGGATTCAATGTCACTGTTGATTTATGAGTTTCAAATACCAAATTTTATTTTCTAAAGTTTAATCATTGAAGTTCTGTTCTTCCAGAGGCCTGTTACTTCTCTTTGAAAGCTTCCTCTCTGACTTTCTGTCATTGTTTCAATTCTCCCCAATGCTTTCCTGGTTTCTCCCATCCCTTTCTGAGTGTGCTGCCTCAAGGTTGTACAATAATCTGTTGGGACAGGGCTGTGAGGGAGGAGAAAAAAAACAAAGGTGGCTGCTCACCATAGAATCCAAGGGCTGAAGAAGCAGGGAAGAGTCTATGACAAGTGATCAGGAAAGATTTTTGGCCATAAAGTTAAGGCATTCACCTTTGGGACTTATTTTTCATCTGAAGAGGGTTCATTTGTAACAAAAAAAACCACAAAACAAAACAACAAAAAAAACCCCAAACAAACAAACAAAAAAGAGCACCAAATTATAAGAAAATATGCATAATTTTCATGAAATAATTATCACAAGAGCAAAATACACAAGCCAGTGCAGCACAGTGCCAGCTCATTGGACTAGGAGGGCAACACCTGCATAAGACAGGTAATGCACTGCAATTCTCAGAATACAGGGAAAAACTGCAAGTCTGGGATCCAGAATAGTTCTGGTGCTACCTAGGGGTTTATCTTAAGAAAAGAGATCTATGATGTGAATTTCAAAGCCTGTGAAATATAGTCAGTAATTCTGGTTACTGGACATTTCTGAACAAGACTTGTAACTCCCTTTTCTAAAATTCACCCGAGGTTTTAAACAAAAAAACCCTTCTCTTATGTAACAGCAGAATGATACAATGTGGGAAAAGAAGAGAATTTGAGAGAGAAAAGATGATAGCAATTTAGTGTGAGCACATTCACACATCATCTGCCACCCCTTTGACCCATATAAACTCACTTCGCTTTTTGCCTGTCAACTCTTCTGGACTGGACTGGCTTTCTAAGCACAAGGGAGGGAAAAACCATAGCATGTCTGCAAATCAGCAAGAGCTTGTATCTCTAAAGCCAGAAAGGAATTTGCTTTGGTGTGAGAGAAACTTTGATTGTTTCCATTCTCCTTACAGTCTAGTGCAACCTCCCAGAGATGTGGGAGCCTGTACTTGTGTATTCCTTTGTGAGCGTGTGTAAAGAATGGAGGAGAAGGGCTGTGAGGACAGTGCAGGTGAAGGATGAGCTATGGTCAAAAGACAGGTTTTCTAAACTTAAAATCCCATATTTGAGACTGGAAAGGGTCAGGGAAAGTGACATTATCCTAAGGGTGAACGCTGGAGCTCCACCTCATACGCAGAGAAGTGCCCTGCTCAGTACTCAGGCCACGGTGGGATTGAGATATGAATATTCCCAATATCATCCCTGGGTAAAAGGCTCACGGATACTTCCTCACCTGTAAACATTCATTTTGATAGTCAGCAGTGCTCTTCAGAGATTACCTTCTGTGCATTACCACTGCTGCTGCCTGAGGGCACGAGAAATCCCCTAACCTAAGCAGTTCCAGAAAGCCCCAAAGGCACCTGCCCCAACTCTGCCTCTGCTGGGCTACTGCCTGCAGCACTGGGGCACTGTGCCAAAGATGGACCACACCAAACAAATCCACACAGAGCAGAGCTGGCTGATGAGGAGAGCTCTTCATTCTCTCAGCCTGGTGCCAGCACAGCCCAGCTGGAGGAAACCCCATGCTCCCACAAATGCAGTCAGAGTTCTGAATGTTCACAGCCGATCTCTTGTCCGCACCGTGCCACGAACAGGGTATGGCCTCAGCAGGACCAGCAAGGACCACTTGATAAACGTGTCCTGTTTGTGAGCTGGCAGCCACTGTCAGTCACAGACGGGCCAAGATTCCCTTGTGGCACTTAGTGCAAGCCTTGAACAGGAGAACACACTTGGGAATGAACCCAGAACATTCACTGCATACTGGAAAATATGACAGTGAAGCAAGCGGCCAACACTGGCATGGTCCTGACTAACACCTAGTAGCAAACTGCCAAGTATCTTTTGGAAAAAAACACCATTAGTGAAAAGTGATCAAGAAAGAAAAGAGCAATGACAGCAGGAGCTCTCCCAGCTTTCCAGTGTATGCACTGAGGATGAGCAAATACAAGTGAATAAACCCAGAGCTTTTGGACACCACTCACTTAAGGAAGATCGGGAAGTGAACCAAAATGCCAGGATTTTAAATTCCTGGTCTCACTCCAGATCCATTGTTCTTTACAAGTTGTTCCACTCTAAATAGCAGGTTACCATTTTGAAGCGGGAACATTTAATTCTGATTTAACTCAAGAATCCATTTTTCTGGTATGGATTTCCACAGGTTTTAAAGCAATAAAATTGAATCGAGTGCTCCAACTGTAACTTATGTTCACCAAGGTCTTTATCCTACACAGTTTTCATTAAAACAAGGCTGCTATTTTTGTTTAAAGAGAACATGACAGTTACAGCTATCCCTCTCTGGGTTTTCATACATCAGAGGTTTCATTCAATATCTTGACCTTTTATAATCCTGCCCTTGATTGCAACAGTAATGTCTGAACGTAAGAAGCAGGGAGAGAAGAGCAGAATTAATACACAAACCATCAAATCCTAGAATACAGATCTTACTGAAATGCACAAGGCTTTCAATGAATTGGAACAAAACCCCAAGTTTGGACAGAAATATAAGAAAAAATATGCTAAATTTTGTCTGAGGGAAATAATGTTAAATCACATGAAATCAAAATTCAATTTTCAATCAAAGTATCTTTTACAGAAAAAATAAATTGTTGTCCACTTTTTAATATGGCCAGTTTATATTTGAGTTCTCATGTTTACTAGAATTCAGAGCCCAAAAAGAAGGCAGCCTGTATAAGCAAGACAGAAATTGTTGTGCAAAACCAAAGCTTGTGAGCAGTTTTCTTGGATTTGATGCACAATTCTCCCAGGTAAACTGCTCAGGTCCTGAAGTTCTGTAACAAACTGTCAAACCCCAAATGAGTACGAACACTCTAATGAAATGAGGTTTAGTGCTTTGGAAGGTAAATGAAAATAAAAGATTGCTGAGGTGAGTCCTGGTGGCAGAGACCTGTATAAGGAGAGAGGTCTCAGATGAGAAAAACTGAATTCCCAGCACCACAATATTCAGTGCTATTTGAATCAATGGTTACCCACAAAGAGATTTCACACAATACATGGAATAAATTAAGTTAGAAATCCATATCCATTTGATTTAAACCAAGTACTTTGGGAGAGTAAAGCAGCCTCCCTTGACAGAATTTGTTTCATTAAGGTTTTCCTAAACTTTACACAGCACAGTAGGCACAGTAATTTTATTTCCAAATGAGTTAAAACAGCTTCTGATCTGATAGAGGCACTTAATTACGACCAGAAGGGCAAGAAACTAAAATATATGTAAGTGTGCTAGGCAATTCGTGTCATTTCAACATAATTATTCTACCTCAGGGTCAGCTCAAGTTGCTCCCACAAAAGCTAACTTCCTCTGAAGGGCTATTTGTCATGGGTGCTTGATTCTTAATCACCTCATCAGATCAACTGCTGCTCTGCCTATCCCTGTGATCATTGGGAAGGTTTCAGGCCCCTTCTACCGAAGTTCATTATTAAGTCAGCTCCATTCCAGCTGTGGGGCTGGAAATTTCCTAAAAAGCAAACACATTCAACAGTGTTTCAGCTCATGCAGGAGAGCTCTTTCAAGTACTTGCAAAAAAACCCCCACCAAATAATATTAAAGAGCAAACACCCGTTTGATGTGACACTCCTAAATTCTTTGACACTCAGAGATTTTGGGGCTGAGCCCTGCAGCTGCCAGCTGAGGACAACGATGCTGTTGTACTTCCTCACGCTGCAGGTCGTGCATTCCCAGTAAGGCTCTGGGTCCCTCTGCACCTGGCCAAGGGAAATGCTGCAAGATTAATTCCCATCCAGTCGCACCTCTGGAGTAACCACAGCCACTGCACACAGGGCAGACTCACAGAAAAGCCTTTGGGCAAGATTCCTGGAAGTGATTTTAGATGTACGCTGTGAAGAAGTTCCCAGTGGGAATTGGCTCGCTGGGGACTGGACACTGAACTCTCTTAGGGAAGTGCCTGCATTGTGAAAAGGAGGTGTTTTAAATGGTCATATTCTAACACATTTTGGAACAGCAGGGGGGAAAGCAACCTAAACCCCATGGTCCTCTGTAGCCAGCCTGTCAAAACACGAGGTTAGTGTGCTCCCCATCCTCAGAATTCCCCTGGGTGGTCTGGAGTGTCACTGCTGAAACACTGCACTGAAGTACCACACCTCAGTAATAGCATACAGCTCCGCTTCAGCTTCCCAGGTAGGTCAGAATTTTTAATTAAAGTATTTGTATTTAAGCTCTGCACGCAACAAATAAATTTCAGCTTTGCAGTATGTGCCGGACTACCTCTCAGAAGCTTTGGAAAAACAAAAAAAAGGAAGGAAACATCAGCCAGCTGCCTGCATGTTCCCAGAAACAAGAAAACATCTATCAAGCCTTGGCACAAACAATTCTTATTTCTGTTTTTATCTATTTATTTTCCTAAAAGCATCACTGAAACAATTCAGAAGATTCATAATCTGCAAGAAAAGCGATTTAAGCCCACATCTGCAGAAAAATATTAATTTATAGAAAACAGTAATCTACCTAAAACCTCCTTAGGAAAACACTTCTGCAAATTCATGTCATAAGACTGTGCCCCAAAAGAACTGAAAAATGTATTATTCAGTTTTTTGTGCTTTGTAGGTGTAGAAGTGCATGTGTAAAAGAGGAACACAGGCACCAAGCCAGCAGGAAACATTATTATAGGAACTGTCCCTCAGATGCAAATCTCAAATAGAAAAGCATCCACAGGCTAGCAGCAAAAAATACAGCCCCAAGCCCACAGGTACAGCCTGTGCTTCCACACTGCCTGTAAGAGCAAAGCAGCACAGCAGAGGAGCCAAACACCACGATCGTTCAGCAAGTCCAAGAGTTTAGAGCATAATTCTGTTTGCTTTAGGGGCAGGAGCTCCATCTGCCTCAGTTCCTTTGCCCTGAGCCCCAGGGACAGTGCCCAAGCATCAGCCACATCCCCACAACCCCGCGGTGCTCATGAGCAGCCACAGCAATCCCGGTGACTCCAAACCTTCCTTCCTTTCAAGCTCTTGGGCACAGGAAGAACAGCATCTGACCTAGAGGCTGACACATCAGAAACTTTAAAATCCCAGCGTTCCACCTGGATGTCTGTGGTTTTGTTTGTGTTATTCCAGCACTCCCTGCTGAGCTGAAGGGGGTTTGCCTGCATCAGCTGAGCCCCTGCGTGCCCTGTGAGCAGCAAACAGGTGCAGCTCCCTCAGCTCAGGTGCTGGATTGCTCTTGAACTCGCTTCCATCCACATCCCTCCCTCACGAGCACTCCAACCCCCTCCATGCAGGCACAGAGCTTTCTGTGGGCTGCACTTGCCTTGGAGAAAACCCAAAAGCCTCCTTCGTCCCCCCACTCTGTTCAGGTGAAAATACACCTTCGACCTGACCAGAGATGCTCCATCCCTGGAGCCCTCTAGTCCCCCTTGCCACAGGGATCATTCAGTGACTCCTCCTGGGCAGCCAGGGCTCCAGAAGGACACAACAAAAGGACACCTGGATGGTCAAAGGCATGCCACATGTTCCCTCTTCCACTGGCTGCCATGAACATTCTCTTCCTTTGTATGCTTTTTGGATGTGATAAAAACACGACCGAATCATCCTGACCTTAAAGACAACTATACTTTCAAAACTTATTCGAGATGGAGACTACTGCATGGCAATGGTTTGTCTTAGCTCCTCTGCAGAGTATTTTCACATGCTTTTTCATTTCAGATGCTACAAAGGCCTTAGTCTGTCTCAGTGGTGGGGAGGAGAATAAATCTGCATGTTTTAAGGGCATGGGGAGAAGGAATAGACACTTTCCAGGGCTGTATCCACTACTCTCACTCCAGATTCACACATGGGACTCACTTTCTTTGGTGGAACTCCAGGGTTCTTGACATTGTTTGGGTGACAATCACGGGGAACTATTTTAGCTGAATGGGTCTTGCAGGTATGTGTGCTCTGGAATAATGAGTACAACGTTATGGTGCAAAAGAGAGACAGGACAAGAACAGATTCTTCAGGTATACATGCAGTCCTGCTGGGAACAGACCTAAAATTTCATGTTTTCATGAGTAAGATGAAGGGACAGTACCTGCACGCCTGTGTTCTCTTGCCCATTTCTTTTTTCCTTCTACACTTTGCAACATAACATCAGCAGGAGTGCCAGAGCTGCCCGTCAGTGAAATATCAATACAAATACATGCAAAGAGCTCATGGAAATATTCATGCTTACTTAAGCTACTGCCATGGTGAACAACTGCTGTAGAAATAAATCATTTCAGGCCAAGGACTCGAGGCAGCAGCCACTGGCCATGGCAGTTCTTGTCCTGGGAGAGTACAGAGCCTCCCTTCAGCCTAATGTCACAGGCAAACACACAGGCCATAAAAAGGTAAAGAGGGCACAGAGGGGCCGGGGAAGAGCACAGACACCACCCAGCACAAAGTGTGAATTTTGTGCTGGATTTATCATAATTTCTTCCTCTTTTCAGATTAATGGGTTGTAATTTATCTTACATGTTTCAGCTGGAACCTGCAGATAGTTTTCAAGAAGTTTTAGCTCTGAAATCGTTTCAAAGCACCAATATGACGCAAACATAAAAACCATCTTTAAATAATCTGTTAATGCTGAATTAAACTTTCTTTATAGAGGAAGTTAAACGACATAAATGAAATTACAGCAATTAGGCTATTTAAACCATGAACAGAAAGATGGAAGCTGACAGGATATCAAGTAGCATCCAGGCTTCAATATGAAAGATTCCTGCTGTCCCACCCATCACAAAGGCTACTCAGGCTATTTCAAACCATTTTAATCTGGTCTTGTATAAAATTACCCTCTGAAAGAAGAAACAGAAAAGCACTACTTCAGGCTGCCTTCTCTCTTTGCAGGCTGTCATCTGTATTTTCCTTACCAAGGATGCTCGTGTGCTCTTCAGATCTTTGTCTCTAGAAATCCCTCTAACTGCCAAAGCTTTACTTTACTAAATTTTTATTCTAGAAGAAAACAAGTTTTCTCTTAAAATGTTCCTAGACAACATGTTCAGTAATCTAGACCAGGATTGCAGCTACCTTTTCGTCAGTGTAGGAATGACAGTTCAGTGTTCCCTACCTGTGCCTTTGAGCATTTCCTGAAATCAAGCATGAAGTCAATCTGCCCACATCTGGATATTCTACCGAGAGCCTTTGTGGTTAAAGAATGTTTTTCTCACTGCTTCCTGTATAGGATTCTCATACTTCCCATTGCTATAATCACCCATTCACTGTGCAGTAGTAGTGCTTCCCATATTTCCTTTTCTCTGTCCAAAACATGCATTGCAGCCACCTTTCTAATCAGATGCACATGCACTGAGCCATCCATCTTCCTTATTAACTTCACCAGCTGTAGTTAGCAAGACTTTGCCCATCTCTGTCACTCGTAAAGTGGCAACACATTAAACACACAAATAAGCATGAACTATGGCAAATGCCTGCTTCCAGCCATCTTTCATAATACTCTGCTCTTTAATCTTTTATGTGATCATCTTTTCTGTAATTACATCCATTATAATTATATTCATCCTCCCACCGTCAATCCCTTAAATTGCAGCCTGCAACATCTGTGAGGAAAATGACAAGTCTTGCAGGAAAAGGAAAGAAGACAAAGAGATTTTCTGTGCTGGAGGCAGGCACTGTTCAGGAAGTCTGGAACAGCACACAACATGCAAACAGAGCCAATGAACCAGGATCCCACTCGGTATTAGCAAGTCCCTTAGAAAGGTGAGGCTTCCTCTCCACTCCTCTCCAACCCATGTCACTGGAAAGCTTCCTCTAATACTGTTGATTTTAGGGGCTTGTGTTTTCTCCAGCTTTCTCCCACTTTCCAGCACATTTAGACCTCACTGTCTCTGCTGTTCTCTCAATACCAGAAATCCTTGCAGGGACAGAGTTTCTTCACCTAAAAATCATGAGCAACCTCTCTGAAACTCAAACTAATCTCCAAGTCAGCAAATTAATTGGAACAGGTTCCTGTTCCAGCCCCACTCAAACCTAGATCAGCGTTCAGTGAGACAGACATCTCTCAAGCCTGGCTTTATCCATCGGGATTTGGCTCTGGGATATCATTTACACTCTTCAGTGTCTCAAACCCTGTTAAATGAGAGGTAGTGGATACAGCTGCTCTCCCACTGCTTCCACCAGGGAAGAGAAAAACTCATCCACAGAGTCACTGGGCTCCCACCTCCCATCTCCTCCTGCTCCTCTGAAAGGCCTGACCCAGGAAGCACCTCTGCACCCTCCCAGTGACCCCCAACTCTCCTCAAGCACCTTCCCAGACCACAGCCCTCCAGCCTTGGCTTTCAAGTAAGTGAGACCCAAAACCTCTCTGCTGCCAGCCTGATTTGCAAAGTTTTGAGCTGCAGTGGAGCTCCCCTACTAGACTTTCCTCCTCCACAGCTCTGCAGCCCGTGCCTCTGCTTGCTCTGCTCACACAAGTGCCATAAATCATCACCCACCACAGGCTGCTCAGATTAGTCATAAGGCAGCTACATCATAAGGGCTAATTGGCCCAATTAGTTCTCAGTTGAGACCATTATCTGAAAAATCTTTGCTTGTTCTTGTCTGTTTATGAGTTTGCAATGAACCAGCACACCTATTCCACAAGATGCTTTTTTGTCCTCGCTGATTCTGTATTCCCAAAGCATCTAGAGCAACTTACATTAAGAGAATCTGCAGATTTTCCCATTTCTGTTGCTTTTCAGGAGCTGCCTCACGGTGTAATTTCACTGAATGGACCTTGTTTATCTTCAAACAGGAAACAGACACCAATTCCTAGCTTGTAATTTATACTAAAATAACTTATTCCATTAGCAAAGGAAAACTGTTCTTTTTTTACCTCAGATCTGGGATGTATCATGTGCTCAGCAACATGCCTGAAACTAAACAGAAATGACAGTACTATAACTGTGCAACACACAGTTTTCTTTTTCTCTCTGGCCACAGAGATATTTAACTAGAGTCAATATGTGAAAACACCAATGCATGGCCAGAACCATCATTTGTGATCAGAGCTGTGCATTACCAGAATAAAGAGCTCAGATGCTTAACTCCACTGATTGAATTCAGTATCCTCAGATCACATCTGGACTGCATGCTCTAGGATGCTGCAGCAGCCTGGTATTTCTGCTGTGCCTCCCATCCCAGGCATTGTGGTGTGGCTGCAGGAGATATTGGCACATTTGGGCCTTCCATCAGTGATTTCATCCCTGTTCCAGCACACTGGTGCTTCACACGGGCAGGGCACTAGGAAATGGCACTGCTGGCTGTGGCAAAGTCAAGTGCAATACAGAAGCCCCCTTTAATCACAGTGGCTACTTATGGGAGGTTTCAAAGGATGCTCCTAATTTCCCACCCAAGTTTTGTGAAAGACCATCTGAGACAGAGCCTTCCCGAAGAACTGATGGCACTCCAGGCCTGCACAAGTGCACTTCTGGGCTAGGAGTCCAAAGAGACAGGGTGGAAAGATGTTTTACACGTGCAGGGTGAAGACACCAAGACTACAGCTTGGGTTTGAGCCCACCTCTGATGTAAATATCGGGCCCACAGCATCATTCTGGTATCTACTGCTGCCAGGCACCATGAACTTCATTTGCTTGAGTGTCTGGTAGCTGCCCAGATCCATTTGAGTGCAAATACAGACATTCAGAGCAAGACCTTCAGAAGCATTCCATATTCAGGGCTACCTTTAGGATTACAAGTAGATGCCCAGTGCTTCAGAAGAAAAGCTGCGGGACTCAGAGTGAAACATAACTGTACAGACACACATCACAAATTAACTCTTGCTTCAACACTCAGGGTCACTAACTGGCCTCCTTCCAAAGCCAGTCTTGTTTACATCGCTTCCTGAGGTGGCCAGGGGCCAGTTGAAGCTCAACAGCTACACCACCAGAAACTCTTTCACCCACCAAAGTCTTGTGATTTGGACACTGCAATTCCTTGGCTTGGACGGATGCACCTGCCAGTCTGGGAGGAAAAGCCTTGACTCAGAACTGCCAGCTCTCCACATTTTCAGATAAAACATTTCTAGCTTTCTGCCGGGTTGCTGCTTACGTGAGGAAGGAGCTTCCCCCAAAAGCTGCCCAGCCTCCTTTGTACCCTCAGCGATCTGCTTTGTGCCCTCTGCCCACACCAAAATGCAGGGTGATGTCCCCACTGCCCTGCACATCCATGCCAGACAGCAGGGGCACCTCGGAGGCACCAGCTCACCAAACCCACCTCTCTTCTGGGTGGTACAAAACTGCTGATGCACACTACAGCCCAGGGAGAAGAGAGGCAAAAACAAAGCAAGGAAACTGTTAGAATCCCCTAGCAAACAGAACTAATTATTCCACGGAGAGCTTCCCAAGGATGTTGGGATGTACATTCAAAGGACAAGGCATTGATCAGTGGAAATGATCAAACAGGAAGGAAAGCAAAACCGTGCACTGAAAAGCCAGAAGAGATAAAGGCTTGGACAGCAAGCAAGCACTAACAACATGGCCCGAGGAAAAGCCAAAAAGGACAGCTTTTAAGTGAGCTTTCTTGAGTCCTGCTGTGTTCAGGGACACAGGCCTTTGTAAATTCTTCATAAATACATAGGACTGCATCAAAGTCACGCTTAACTCACCAATTTCTCATCTTAAGTGGAACGACTGACAGAAAACATCTCTCTCCAGACTTTTTTTATTGGCTTCTGAGGTCAAGAGAGGCTACAATAATAATTACAGCCACAGCAAGGAGCTTCTTGTGTTAGAAGACACATTATTTGAATCAGGATTGAAGGGACAATGCTTTTCTAGCAGCAGCTAGGCATAGGAGAAGCTGATTTTTCTCTTATTAAATATGGGAGGTTTCATCCTCTGCTGCTGTTAGCAGATTGAGACACGTTCTGGTCCTGCATTTGTAACACTCTATAGTCTGGCAGAGTCATGGGTGGGAGGGAGCCCTCTAAACTCAACCTGACTGGCACGTCTGGAAAAGGACACTAAACTGAGAACAAAACCTTCCTCACGCTTATTGTTAAAAGAAATTAAAATATTTTATCATCCAGAGCCAAAAGTCTTTACTTCTAAAATATACAGTTTAGATACCAACACTATAAAGAGGATGGGGGTGTAACTGTGAGCTCTGACTGTTTTCAGAGCTTTCCCCACTTAAAAAAAAAAATATTCACTTGGAATTTTATTTAACTTTGAAAGGAAGAATCTAAACTATGCAAAACGGCTAAACTGTACTCTGATGGATGGGACACACACAGAGATGAGACAGTTCATTCAGCAAGAGAACTGAAACACTAATGAATGTTGCTGAGTGGAAGGAGAGAGCTGAGTGCACGTGTCTGTGTGCATATTACACACACATAAGGAACCTTAAACTTGCTGCAGATACAGGGCTAAACTAAATCTACCACAGGGAATGCCACAGCACTATAAATACTGTGTTGGTTTAAAGCTTGCCAACTGAGCCACCATGGCAAAGGTCTCTGATGGTGGTGTTCTGTTCAGAGTGGGGTTTTTGGTACTCCTAATGGATTCCTCGCCTAGCTGCTCTAGATACCCTGGATTTTGTGATTTTTATTCAGGATAAATATTAATGAATTTCCCAAGGTGGAAAAGTATTCGGCCCCTCCACTCATTCTGACTCCAGAGAAGCATTTCATTCTGCAAAAGTCATGCAGAGGGAAAAAAGAAAAGGCTGATTCATCTGCAATGCAGCTCACCCCAAATTGCTTATATTTGCACTGTCACGCTCTGTGCTGGCACTGCTAACTTGCAGTTTGCTATTTTGGCTAATTATATAACTTTCAAAGGAAAGACTGTTCTTACAAAGCACTGAAAGAAGAGTAGGAGGCATTGTATCAGTCTCCTACACATCTCACACTGTGTATAATGAACCTCCAAATTCTGAGATGTCTGAGGAGATTATATCTCCTCATGGCAAGGCTGGATCTGCCCCAGAACATGAGATTTGAAGGGAAGGCATCCTTCTGCCCTCTGTTGTTAGTGTCCAAATGAAACCTAGCAAAGAAACACTATCTATCGGCAGGACTGAAAAGTCCATGTATTCAAACTGTCCAACATTATTAAGCATATGAATAAAATCATTCAAGATAGAATCGAACTCCCTGCTGGCGGAAAGGCAATTCATAGGCAGCTGGAGAGAACTGCACTGCACCTCCAGCTTCATGCAGCTTCAAATTGTCTCATTTGAGATGTTTAGATAACAGAGTCCCCTGAGCTTTTCTATTCAGCTCAGTGTGCAGCAGAACGATGGCCGAAGGAAAACTCAGCATACAAAGGATTAAGAGATGCTATTTCTTCACAATACAGGGCGAGATGGGAAGTGTTGTAAGGTGGGAATGGCTTAGAATGGCTTGGCCTTGTCTTTACAGCTTGTGAGCAGTCAGCACGGCTGTTGGTATTCAATACTAAGTTTCATCAAAAGCACAAAGTATGATTAAGCCACTAATAGAAGCTGGAGAGTATCCAGGGTTTAATTACCATCATATCAGAGTTTTAAATGCTGATGAGAGCAAGTGTCAAACAAGAAGAACGGCGTGCAATGCAGCACACCTTGGGGACTGCCTGTGCACGAGGCTGATGAGTGCCTGGCAAACCAACTACAAGGGGGAATTACACAGGTTTAATACACTGAAGAAAAATGGAGCCGTTAACTTACACAGATCCCAAACAACAAAGGGAGAAAATAAGAATCTAACCCCAAAAATCACTTGGATTAAGCATAACCAGGATACTTCCTTTCATTTGAAGGAAAAGATCTGCCTGACACCTTTTAGCAAAGGCTCCCCCAATTACGTTAGCATTTAGTCTCAACTCTGCCTAATAGATCTAACCAAATTCCAGTCCACACTGTTTTCAGGCTTACACATGCAGAAAGACAGTCTTTGATCTGAAAGAGACCAAGCAGGACAAAGTGCAGGACGTGTAATCATCGGTATTTTATGCACATGGCAACAACAACTGGAATGACAGTGCTTGTCTGTGTCCAGTGGTGACAGATCATAGCTGGGCCGTGCTGTGAACTCTTCCAAAAATGTCTTTGTCCCAGCCACAAAGCCTTAAACTCTGCCTCTTCCTACACCTTGTAGGAAGATCATATACAGAATATCAGAAACAAATACAAGAAATATATATGGGTCTTCCTAAGAGCAAACCAAATATCTTTAACTGCAGACACTATCATAGCCAATTCACAAGTTCAGTATTATATTACTCTTTATCTTTTAAGTAATTCTGCCTAAAATATAATTGTCAGACTTTCACTGTCTATTCAAAGGGACGTTGCTCAACACGGCAGTCAAACGGATAGGACTTGCAAGATAATTGGGGCTAACTTCTGCAAAAACATCATTACTTCCAACCTTCAGTCTGATGTTAGGTGCTTCCCCCTCCACTGCCACAAACACCTAAGAATATTGCACACAACAGCCCCTAGAAAACCGACTTGATGGGGTAGAGGAAAAAATTTCTTCAGTGTGTGCAGAATGCAGGATTGGCCATTCACAAAAGGGGCCCATAAATCTGTAGAAGCAGAGGAGATTACTCCTGGATATCTCAATACTTGTGCAGAAGTTGCAAACAGAAGTTTGCTCCTGCGTGCATGCAATCATCCAAAACCCTGGAACACAGAATCCATACGGGAATAACTGCACCAGAGTGATTTTGGTCAGGCACAGCTTCAAAATCTGATTTCTTTTTAACTAGCCTGCATGTCTCCTGGAGGAATCATTGCAATACCTCTGCTTATCTTCCTCCCCTAGAGCGACTTGATGTCTGACCAAAAGTGGCACTTGAGGATTCCATGGACATGTGGCTGCCCTGTCACTCTAGTGATTTTTAATAGCAAAGACCTGATTTCTCACTAGAGGAACACCCCTAGACCGGCATCTCCTCACTGATACAACACCACAAAAGGTGCTGTGGGTGCCCTCCCTGCACCACAACTCCTGCCTTTTATCTTTCAGACTAAATAAGGCCTAACCACACACAAGCATCCACAGCAAGGGCCCTGAACTCCTCAGAGATCCTAAGCCCTGCCCCTGGGCCTGTCAAAGTCCCAAACTAAGGCCAAAATAAACCAATACATTTGACAATTTATTCAACACTTAATCCAAATTTTGCTTCCTCTAGATTGTTTTGAACAACCGAGGAACTCTTTTGACTTGAAACGGGTCAGTGAAGCCAGCAGAGCTCCTGGCTCTCCCCATGGGCAGGGGGTTTAGTTCAGCACAACTTATCCCTTGTCAAGGTGATTTATTTTCCTGCTATGAAGTGCTGATATAAGTACTCATGGATGAAATACAGGAAGGGGTCCCATACGCCTCTCTAGCACCTTTGTAGAGGTCTTTTTCATCTACCATTCTCTGTGCAGAGGTGCATAAGGAACATTTTGCCTACAAATACATGCTGTGCTGACACAGCATCTCCTGCCTTGCAAGCACCCCAGCAAAGCTGCTCTTTGTACCTGTGGCAGCTAAATCACTTCCTATCACAGCACTCCACAGTTAAAACCCTGATCTCCTCTTAAGGAGCTTCGATGGCACAAATTTTGGTCATGCCTCTTCATACTTTAACCATCAAACTCTCTGGTGTCATCCTAGTATAGTCAAGAGCAGGGGGATGAGGGAAACCCTCATCTCAGTAGGTGGAGTCACTTCTTCCATGTTAGGAAGTAAATAAGGAGGATGAAGAGCTCCATGTTCAAAGAAAAATGCTTACCAACAACTCTCTAAAAGATGCATGTTTTAGAGGAGTAAATTCAGCACATCTCCTCCATGGGTTGATTTAATACTTTGCTCTCCATCCCTTTAATTAGACTGCAGGCAGCTCTCCCATCCTATTCACTTCTTCCTTTGGTACTGGTAACAGAACTTTCAGGTTTCGGCTTCTCCTGTGCAAATTTCTATGAGCCTGGCATAATTGTGCTTCCCCATCTGCCTTTTCTGATAATTATAAAGGAGGAATATGTCATCCTTCTCTTTTGTGCACCAGTGATCCCTATCCAGGAATGTTCTCCTTCTCCATATGGCAGAGATCCAGTAATTTGTCATGTCACAGTGTTCAGGGAATTCTTCCTCTGCTGCTAAGAAATTATCAGTCTGTTTTCATTTCCCTTGAGCCTTCAGGAAGAGATAACTTAAACTTTTAACTTCTGATTAATGTTGCTTCTTTCAATGGAAGGTACAAAAACACGGGAAAAAATAGTACGTCTACAACAGAGGATAGGATTTATCAATTATTTAAACACTGTTCACACATGAAAGATTCAATGAGACTCAATATCTTTTTGTCCCAATGGAATATCCTGTTATGAAAGCACCAGAGATGTAAATTAAGTCTCTACCTGCTCCACGAAGCGATTTAATTTTGGTGAGTTTTTTGAGTGACCTCAAATTGTGGCCTCAAACATGATCTTGGCTGCCACAGGTTAAAAACTCACAGGAGGTGATCAGAGGCTGAGCTGGTTATTCTGAGCATCTGCCCCCACGAGGTGAGGTTCTACACCTGCCCCCTCCCACCTGCAGAGAGACGTGTGCGTGTTTCGTTTATGTAACACAGCATTTGTAGAGGGCTTGGACCAGATGCAGGTCAGAAGGGAGCAGCTCCCTGGGATGATTGTCAGTTCCAGTACATCACACACAGCCCCCGGGGAAGCACAGGAACATCCAGTATTAAACCTGCAAGTATTGCCCAGGGTCACTGGCGGATCCGTCTGAGACGGACAGCAGGCAGAGCAGCTGCAAACAGCTCAGCTTCCGAGGCCAGGACCGGGTTTTAGGCTGTCTCAGGGTTGTTCCCACATCGAATTGTGAGTAAAAGATGTTATAAAGGCAGGTGAAGGCAAAACCAACAAATCACTGGAGAAGAGGATTTAAGACAGGAGTTCTGAAAGGACTATGAATGACTCTCAGCTGTGATATGTAGCCCCTTAATCAAAATCACCCTGCTGCTGGAAGTGGAGATGTGATTCCTGTAAAAACCAAGGAAACTAGGGACTAGTAAGCCCGATGACTCTCCAAGGCAAATAGATACAGGATAAAGAAATCATTTTGTGATATACAAACAAGTGTAGCATTTTGGGGGAAAAAACAAACATAGCTTCATAGACGGAAGTCAAGCTTCGCAGCCCTGCTGAAATTCCCCGAACACGTCAAGAAGAAAAGGAAAATCAAGTTCCTACAGTCCACTTGGACTTTCCAAAAGCACTCAGCTTTCAAGGAAATTAAGCAGCCATGTAATCAGAAGCAAGTGTCTCACATGGATAAATAACTGCCCAAGAGGCAGAAAACTGAGCAGGAACCAGTTATTTCTTGCAGCAGGGACATCACTAGAGTTCTCCAAAAGGACACAGACTGATAGGTCTGGGTCCTTCAAAACTTTATAAAAATTCCACAAAAGAATGTGAACAACTTACTAAGATGCTCCAGATGGTAAATAAGACATCATCTTGAACAACTGTGAAATAACATTGAGGAGCAGACTTGACAGGGCCAAAAAAAAAGACAGATGAAATTCAGTGTAATAAATGTGAAATTCACAGTAATAAATGTAAAATTCACTGAGTACAGGTTACAACCTTCCTGCCAGCAAGCTGGATGACTTTAACTTTGACTCAAGCTGCCTATGAGAAATCAGACTGGCAGAAAAACCCAGAGCTGGGGTTATCATCTTCCCCAAAAAGTCATCTTCTAGAAAAACAGATACTGTTGAATACTTGGAAACTGCTGGAAATACTCCTTGGATACCCATATACTGCTAGAACTGGAGATCTACACTGCATGTTGGATATCAGGCAGTCTGCACTGCCAGCCAGGAAAATGGACACGGTTCCTTCCTGCACTTTATTAGCAGCTAGGGGAGTGAGAACCATCTCAGGGAGCTCAGCTTGGCTGATGGGTTCAAGGTCATGCTGAGCCACATCAGGCAGGTCCAAAGAAATACTTATTTGATGTTTGAGTCACAGCAAACCACCTCCTTCTACTACTCAGGTGAGTAAAGAGCTGCAGGATGAAAATCTAGAGGGAAAACAAAGCCCCAGAAATTGGCCTATCAGCTACCCTTGATTTTCCACATTAACTCTCCAAGCGGCAATCCCCCTCCCTGACACACAGCTGCTGCTTTCACACAGTCAAGCTCTGTATGACTGACCAGAGTTTGACCCTGAAATACTCTTCCCCATTTGCAGTCCCAATTGCAAACACATGGTGAGCATCTACTTTTGCTTTTAATTAGTCGGTTTCTCACTTTTTGGAGGTCATTTGTGTGTTCTCAAATTGAAATACTGTGCATATCACTACCTCTGAGGGTGGTCTGGAATGAATTTTGGTGGTATATTAGATCTAAGTTCTGCAGCAGAATAAGAGAGTTTCATGTGTAGCAGTGCTTTCAGAGATAGGAATTTGCTGAGCAGAGTGCACATATGCATCTGATGTTACCTTCTCACGAAAAACTGATGGGTTTTTTCCCCTTTTCATCACCTCTGTAATTGCTATAATTAAATCAAGAGAAGTGCAAGATTTCAGGACTGAAGCTGTGGTTAAGTGTTTGTGTTAAATTGTATTATCTCTGTGCACTCGGAGCTGCCTGTGTGTGCTCATGCCATGAGAGGCTCCACTGCAGAGGGAAGCAGGATTCCTTGCCATTTGTCTGGCTGCAAGCCAGGCTTGAGATGGAGCAACCTTCCCCTGGAACTTGGTATGAGTTGAGGTGCAGGTTTCTACAAACAGTTCTACCACTAGTGAACTTCAGAAGGAGAAATATTCCTGCACGAGAACTTCCAGCGGGTTGAAAAGACATCATTTAGGAGGAGAGGTTTGCTAAGGTAAATTATCTCAGATTGCCTACTTCACGGTGTCAGGCATCAGCACTTGTGCAGACAACCTAGATGGGATGAAGCTACCCCTCAAGTCTTCCTCCTTCACCACAGAAGGATGAACACTTTCAGGCTTCAAGGCTGAAGAGTCAGACTTATACCCCTTTAGACTAATTTCTAATACCAAACCCATTGGCAGAATTGTTGGTGGAGTTGCTAATTGCTAAAGGAGCCTGTGCTATAAGAAAAATTGCAACATAAAACCCCCACTCAAACCACTGTACTTTATGTAAATCTAAAATGGGCTTGAAGGTACTCTGTAAAGTGTCCCCCTTTTCCAGTATTAGAAAAGAGTTCTCAGGACACCTTTGTCAAAGATTTAGCCTTGAATTTCAAAGCCTTATTTTTTCCCTTTCCTAGGAAATTACCCAGAGTTAATACATCAAATAAATATATAAATCGAGTTCAACAGCAGACCTTAAATTCAGATGTCTACAATGTCCAAAAAGGTTCAGACTCCATCAGTCTCTGTTCCAGCACACTTGAATACACTGCTCCTCTATTTAAGGCCCAGATCAGCCAACACCTCTGCTCAGCTCTGCCCTTACCTTTCCCAGCTCACTGTGGCCTCTGCTCACAACTCACTCATTTTGTAACCAACAACACTCCCACAGGGTCTGTGGTATATTGGATCTAAGTCAGGCAGTGGAATAAGACAGAGAAGGAAATGGACCTGGCATACCCAGGGAGAATATTTAAACTAAAAATAATTACACTTAAAGCATGTTGGCAGCCAGAGCTGTTGTAATTAAAATAAGGTTTATTTTGCCCATTAAGCAACCTGCTCTTTATTTTCATTGCAGGAAACCACCTACTCTGAACATCAATAAAGCCCTTCAGCTACTGGCCTGGCTGGAAACCAACACCCAGCCAACCTCCACAAGCACTGAGCACTTGGTTCAACATTTTTTTACCAGATTTGCTCAGAGTACTTCTGCTACCCTGCAGACAGAGAACCTGAAGACAGACTGGGCATTATCATAAGGAGCAGGACCTCCAAACAAGTGTTTGATTCTGGGAACTCATTAGAAGCTGTAGCTGTACCTTAGGTCATTACCTGCCTGAATGCATTCCTTGGACAGTGCTGCTGCATACAGAAAATACCTAAGAAAAAACACTCAATAATGCCAATTATAGAAGCAGCTAGAGAAGACAACAAATTTTGACTTGAAATGCTTGCAAGACATCCAGATTCTGTGTGGCTCAGACGTGCAGACCTGCTTAGACAGACAGAAAGAACAGGTTTGGTCGTACAATTCTGTTGTTCAGGTACCCACAACAAATGGCAAAATGCGAAAAATAAAACCAAACCCAAAATGTACAAGTGTTACGTCAGGTTGATTTTGAAGCATTCAAATATAAGCACCCAAGAAGATGCCATGCCCTTATTTCAGACAAAGCTGGCCATATTCACAGCATCACAGAGCCACTACAGCTTTAGAAACAGCAGGTTTGCTTCCCAAGCCAGGCTTTAGGATGTCATTCCAACAGTTAAACCACTGTTCTACCTTCTGTCCATCTCCCAAACAACAAGACCTGAGCAAGCCTGTGCACTATTTGTGATGGGATTTGAGAAAGCTGTCACCAAATGAAGTCTGGACTCGCTTTCAAGGGTACCAAAAGAGCTTCACAGGCAGGACCTTCCCTCCAGGGTGTGACTGCTACTGGTGCAGGGCCTTCTGCTGCTCCTGTGTGTCCCTGGAGACACTCCTGGGACCTCCTGCTCCCACACCCCACCAGCTGCCTTCCTCTGAACCTCTGCCCACAGCCCTTCTCCCACCTCCATCACATCCCCCTGGACTGTGCGTTTGGAAAAGCAGCCACCCGGCCCTGCAGAAGGGAGGGAGGCACCCAGAGCTGCTGCAGACCCCGAGCAGCCACTGCCACCAACCTCCAGCCCCTGCCAAGGGCAGAGCTGGGGTGCTTGGAGACACTGGGCAGGCAGTCTGGAGCGGATCCCTTCCCACCAGCCCTTCCCCTGGGACACACCTGGCCTCCCGGGTGAGCCAGGGGCTCTGCAGGGGCTGGAGCTGCTCCTCCTGGGAGACTTTGTGTGCCAACACCCTCGGCAGTGCCAGATCCAAAACTCTCTTCTTGCCTCTCCCCGTGGCCAGCAGACCCAAAGGGCACAAGCCAGCCAGAGCGAGGAGGCAGCTCTGTATCCCTGCAGGAGTGATGCTCGGGTGAGGTTGGTGGGACTGAGGTTCTCCACACCTCCCTGCCTTCCCTGGAAGCAGCAGCTGCCCCTCCCCTGCTGCGCCCCACATCTTGGGAGGTGCTGGGCAGTGCTGAACCCAGAAACCCTGAAGGGATGAAAATAGCCTCAGCATATCTGCCCAAAGCCTAACGAACACCATCTCCACTCACTTCCATCAGATTAGCGTCGTGCCCTATAAACAACTTTCCAACACAGAAAAAGCAGCTTCTCTGAACAGTGTGTAGCACTACAGATAACTAACATAAAAAACGTCCTGCAACGCAGGCACCGGATAACAAAATAATCAGTTTTTCCAGTCAGATGCTTTCTAATATTGCTTCTGCTTCTTTTTTTTTCTTCTATTTTTTTTTCTTTTTTTTCCTTTTTTTTTTGTGTGAGATGCGGTGTTCATAATAAATAATTTCAAGACTTAATGTTCACCAGCTCCTTTGTCACCGGCAGCTCTTGAACTGCCAAATGAAAAATATCTCATTTTTTGGTGTTCTGTAGGACCGTATATTTGTCAACAATTTTATAGCTCTTAGTAGTACTCCATGAATATCATCAGCATTGGATCCTCTCTCAAAGGCCTACTATATAAAAAAAAAATAATTTAAGCAGCAAGTCTGATGATTCCCTTTCTCTCTTTATTACAGCAGCACTACTGTGCTGTTATCATTATGGGTCTGGCAGCATTTTTATTAGAAACTGCTACTCCAGGGGTTTATAACTCGGCAGTAAAAATTCACTCCAGAATGAAACTTGTCATGCAAGAGAGCTCTTATTTAAGCCCAAATGTCAGAAAATTATATTTATACATTTTTTAAGTTATTTTAAAGCACATTCAATTGTTCAGGCAATTGGACTACAACAATGGCTGGTAATTTGAGCCACAGTGCTGCAAAAAGAACTTGGCTTAATGTGACATTCAGAAATCATTTCCTAAAGCTTGTGGCCACCATGTGACTTCCAAGCCAAAATCGATGTACGTCCCTTTATAGGGAGTGCCTTAAGACAGGCAGTGTGTTACCAACAGTACTTAAATCTCTCACCAAGTTCAGCTGCTGTCTGCTCAGAGGTGAAGCCAATCCTTCATATCACTCTGGCTGTATCAAAAACAACATTTAGCACAATTTCCCGCTGTTCAGAATTCCAGAGCCTCTTGGGGACTTCAGCACTCAGCTCTTACTGCATTTCAGTGCATGCTTCAGCAGATGCCCAACTTTTCAGCTCCTCTGCAACCCCTAGCCAAAGATATCCAAATAAATATTTTCAGAGTGCTGCAGAAAGCAGGGGCAAGTATTTCATTACCTTGAATTGTTCCATGTTTTCTTTATTCTTCTTTACAAAACAGGGAAAGAAGGTAGCTAATTACAACAAATACAATAAGCTATACTTCTTTGGGTGCTCAAGTGGTCATATTAAAATTATATAAATGCTTAAGGTATGACCAGCAATAAAATCCCACTGCCAGAGGCATCTGCAGTACAGCAGGAGATGAGATGGGACCT
This sequence comes from Melanocharis versteri, assembly GCA_013397845.1. NCBI lineage: Eukaryota > Metazoa > Chordata > Aves > Passeriformes > Melanocharitidae > Melanocharis > Melanocharis versteri. The sequence continues at coordinate 23,376 of VZTG01004645.1, forward strand.
AAGGTAAATTGAGACTGTGCTACACAGAGATGTGTCCTGGAGATTTGATACAAAACATCCGTTCAACCCAGGTTTTGGGGTTTGGAGGGTGATGGGAGAATTTGCCTCTCAAAAGATGCCTGATTCTGAAATGTGGCTAATGAAATGAATTTCCATAAAGCCTCCAGAAAAGTTTTTTGCTCTTTTCAAAAGCGTCAGTCGCAACTTCTGTGAATTCATTCTCTTTATTGCTCATTAGACTAAAGTCTGGTCAATCTAAGTGGAAGGGAGCTTTAAGCAAATGATCACTTTTTCAGAGCAATTCCTGATTTGCCTTTGACCAGGACTGTTTCCTATGCAGCTGTAACCTACAGTAACTGGTGTCTGACAAGAGTCTTTTAACTGAAATTGCCCCCATTACAGCTGTAATAAAATCAGATTAGAAGATTAAGAGGCTGACTTTATGGTTCATCCTTCACTCCTCCCTCTTTAGGTGAGATTTCTATCATTTATTGTACTTCGTAGCACGTTTAAATATCCAAAATCAGAGGTTTTCATGCCGGCTCCCACAGAATCAGGCAAAACCTCTGCAAGCAGAAAAGGTGAGTGAAGGAGCAGCCTTGCTGCCACGGAACAAAAATGGCTCAGGGACATTATACAGCACCCAGAATATAAAAGGCAAGAAGGCTGGAGGCAGCATTTGTCTGAGGGAACACTGGTAGAGTGAAACACTCATTTTTAAAATTCTGGACAGCAAATAATTCAGGAGAAGGCAGCATTTCAACAGCTTTCAGTTGTGCTCCTGTTTTAACACAGACTAAAACACAGACTTGAAGGGCAGCACCACCATCTGAGAGCTGAGAGGGTTCCTTTGATCCACGGTCAGAGGAAGATTCCAGAGTGCTGCTGGGATGGTCAGGGGTTGCATTTCTGGCTGAATTTTGTAAATCACTACCTATAAGTTAAGTTATTGGCATGTATTTTATTGGCAGATGGGTGGGCCTCCTGACACTGGCTACAATTATTGTGGTACCTCTGTTGCTGCCTTCCAGTTCAGCACTTCAGGAACTGGAACAAGCCTGCTCGTGGGATGCTCAAGAACATCATCCAAGCCCTCCCATTTCTTCTCAGGACCAGTTTCGTGGCTTTCTTGTTCCAGTATTTATGCCAAACAAAGCACAGGTGTGGTTTCCTGGCTTCTGGAGCACTTTTATGCAGTTCCAGGTCATAACACAACCTCTGCTGGGAGGATGGACAATTTTCCTGAGGGATTAGAACAGCACATGGAGAAGACCAAACATGTTCAGATAAAATAATGCAGACCACTGCTCTGCTCTTGAGTCACATGAAAATTTTAAAAGATGAAGCACTTCTCTCACAAAGAAGGTAAGGGCATGTCTTAGCTTTAGGTATATGCTCAAAACTCACTGGCAGTGACTTAATTGCTGCATTTAACAGGATTGACTTCAATATTTTACTGAGCTGGGAATCTTACGAATCTCATTTAACACAAAAAGGTTTTAGCAATGAGCCAGGTGCATAGTACTCGTGATCTTCTGAACCTTTTAGCTACTGATGGGGAATTAACAAAAATGAGCTTCAGATTACTACAAGCCTGAATCCCCTTTGGCTTCAGCTGAAAATTCAACTCTTAATGAACTCACACAACTCCCCACTCTGACAATGATTTCCATAATCCAGAGTTTGGCAACTGGAAACGTATTCTAGAGATCTTCTACATCCCTACAGCTCTGCAAAGCTTATTAATGCATGGGTGGTATCCCAACAGATGTTACAAAGAAGCACTGTCTAAAAACACTTAAAAAATCCAAACTGATTTGCTGCAAATGCTACAGATTAGAAGCAAGTCTCAGACAAATGTTCGAACCCACAGTTGTCCTTACTGAAACAACTGTCTCCTCAAAATTACCCTTACTAGGTGGTCTGCAGACAAACTGTCAAGTGTCTAACCAGTTCTGCATGTTCTGGGGGATTTTAATCCACGAAGTAGCTCTGTGTTCTTACGGTGCTGAGATGTAATCATAGTTCCTGTCCTGTGAGTTGAACAAACACTTCTCAGGCAACCCCTCGAAGTTTCCCTCCAGCAAATGCTTTCCCTGCACCGATTCAACCCTCGCTCGTGCACAGCACTGCTGCTGCTTTGCCATTTCAGGCGCCTTAGAGCATTGCAATGAAAAGGAGGAAAACATGCCAACCCACCAGGCTGTTCCTGGCTGGGGCACTCCCAGCAGTCCCATTGCCTGTAATTCAGGTTTTTATTCCGTTGTGCCTGCAGCTCTGCCTCAGCAAAGGAATGGTTACCTGCTTTTTTTTTGCTCGAAGACATCGGTAGGAAAAAGTGAGCTAAAAAGGAGTTCCAAAGGCGGGGTCATTAAATATCAGTGGTGCTGGCAACGTGCTCCTGGACATTATAGTCCTCCAGCCCTTCCTAACTCAGGATTAGTGTTTTGGAAGAAAATAAAATGTAAATCAGGCTGCCAATACAGAGTGATTTCAACCGGCCCACAAAATGTTCTTGGCTGGAACAGAGAGAAATCCCCCGGTGCTCAGCAGCCCTAAATCAGACAAAACTCCCTCTCCCATCACTGGGAAGACAGCCAGAGAGAAGGGTGAATGCTGAAATCCACTCCTGGGGTGGGTGATGTCCCAGAGGAGCTTGCCCAGCGCTGTCAGTGATTTCCCAGGCTCTGGGCTGGATCCTGACGTGGGGAGAGCTCTGCAGTTGAACAGACCCAGCACCAGCTCTTCTCACAGCAAACCAGACCTGACAACGAGCCCGAGGGCCTGGCCAAAGTCCCTCAGCTACAGCCACAGCTCCTCCCGTGCTCCAGGGCTGGAGCCATCCAGAAAACTCCATTTTCTTTACTCTGGTTACAGATTATTTCCGTTTTCGACAAATGCTTCGCATTAATTTTTATATATTAAAACCACCTATTATTATATAAACTACATACATTAGATATCATGTTTTCTTTAACAATCAATACATTATATGAATAAAAATGGTTAAAGAAAACCTCTGATCATACCTAGTATACAGAGGTATCCAATGACAAGCTATTTTTTCCCCTCAAAAGATATTAAAAACTCCTTTTACTTCACTAGTCTATAAAAATACATTTTAAAAATATCAGCAATGAAATTTTGTCTACTTACTGATAGAGCTAGCCACCCTATATGATTTTTTTTTTTAATGCAAGCAAGTAGGTCACAAAGTAGTTTTATTTTTAGGTATATTTTTAAACACTCATAAAGGGCTCAGCAGATCCTCACCTACATAAATTCCTAGCACTTTTCTGTGACCAATTAGAGACATTTTCCAAGTAAAGATGATAATTACAAGTATTAGCATTTTAATAAAATTACTAAGTTGGGGTTATTTTTGAAAGGGTACAAACTGTCACTGGCCAGTTATGTCACAGCTTCCCCAATCACTCAAAATGTGTGCAAAATGGGCAAATATCTGCACGACAAAGGTGTGGAATCATCTTTGCATTTGCCTGACCTACAAACAGCGGCGCTGATGTGTTTTCCTGTTCCGACACAATGTCACGGACAGCGGCTCAAGGAGAACAATTCTTTGATCAAATGTGAGTGAGAAAGTCAGAATTCACAAGCTCAGCTCAGGTGGAACACCGGCTTTTTCCTGTGACATTACTGTAATGTCAATTATTTGGTAAAACAATAATTAATTACCTGTGCCAGTTTGGCTTTGTCTGAGCAGGGACTGACCCAAAGTGGACGCAGAGAGTTTGATGAAATTGGGATTGTGCCCTTTGACCAGGCTGAGGCCAGGTTTATTCCATGCTGGACAGCAAAGCCTGTACAAAAAGTCTGAGTGGCTAAACTCTGCCTTTCTGGTACGAAAGGATGGGATCGTGAGCCTCCTGCTAATCTATCTTTGATTTCAGCCAGTCCTTCCCCACTAGATATGGTGACAAAGATAAGAGAATAAACAAAATCCTGAAAGGAATCGCAAGTAGAAAGGCCAAAATTCTCATACCAGGTCAGTCCCCACACCTAATACTTAATTTTAATTTTGTTTCCTCTGAGATTTGGACTTCCATGCATTTTATTACTACTTCTTATGGAGTAAAAGATACAAAACTGAGCACCAGGTACTGGGATGCTTATTTAGAATAAATAAGTTTGAATGGACCAGAGAAAGCCCCATATTAAGCACATCTTCCTGCAGCCAGGTCCACAGTCAGTCTGTGTATCCTCTTTCCTGCATCACCTCTTGGAGTGATGTCTTCATTGACACCTTGCCCAGCACTCATCCATCCCCCTGCTCAGGCACAGGAGCATCCCAAGAGCCACACCTGGGATTTGGAGGGGAAGCACGTTTGCTTTGTGTTGTACGTTTTTCAGTTATTAATTTTTCCTTGCTGCTCTCTCTTTTCAGAATATCCTAAACAGTGTCAAGAAAATGCACTGCTCCCATAGCTCATGGTAACAAGCAGATGGAACATCAGTGGGCTGAAACCTCAACATTTAAAACTATGGAAAGAAATACATCTGTTATTATTTCTCGCGCCTATAAAAGATGAGGAGAATGGGAAGAATTTGGGGGATGAGAACCAGAGTCATATGGTATCTATCAAAATGCATATGGTTTCTCTCTTATCTTTGTCTCTACAGCACATAAATAAATGAACTCGAGCCCAGAACTGCTGCATATGAATAACTGTAGGATAACATTATTAGGCCAATTACTATGGCCAGTTACAGACTAAAAGACGATGACATTTTTCTTGTTCTGTCCCTCAGCTCTCCAGCAATAATCCTGGCTCACACCCACCCTTTTCCAGTGCAGTTACAGCTGCACACGAGATGCTGGGTGGTTTGTGCTCCCACATCGTTCCTCTCACCACAGCTTCTCGATCTTGCTGTTCCACACACTCAGCTTTGCTCCTGAGCCTGCTTTCCCTTCGAGTGTCTGGGTGCCTGTTCAATCTCACTCTGCAGGAAGAGCTGGATACCTCAGGAGTTTAAATGAACCCAGCAGTTAGCCTGGGCCTGCCCAACTGAATTGCCATTTTCTTTCCTATTGATCAGCTTTGTAACAAGAGGTGAGTGGTAAGTTGTCCTTAGAGGACCTCTAAGGCACATGGGGAGATGGCCTGAGCTCCTACATTGAGTTACACTGCCCTGAGTTTCATTTAGAAATGTTAAGAATTCATTTACCCTCCTTGTGCTTTGCTTCACTCAGCTCCAGGAAACGTCAAAAACAGAGGGATAACAAAATATTACATAATCTCTATACATCCCTCCCTTCTTTCCCCCAAAGTTTGGAATAAGCTGAATGTTAACTCATTTTTTTTCCACAAATGACATTAGATAGGAGTGCAGGGTGGTACAAAGGATTTCTGCACATCTCTGGGCAGTCCTTTACTGAACTAGGACTCACCACTTGGTTTGCTCTGCACTCCATGCCTTTGCTCTTCTTGCAATTGCCTCCATAGCCAAAGTAAAGCAGATTTTGTTTGCAGTTAGTGACTAAGAATAACTCAATTACCTAAGTCACAAAATTGAATCCTGATTTGTACCAAAAAGCTGATCACACTCAAACCATCGAGTCTCTAAAAATATTTTCACTGAAAGAAAAATATCCAAGAGGGAAATTCCAGAGTGTCAGGGGAGAGCTGCTAAGAAATGTCAATCTACCTTAAGTGCTTGGAACCAGCAGAAGAAACCTCAGAGTCCATCAGCCACTCACCATCACCCTGACACCTGTTAATGAGCACATCCCATCCCACTGGGGGGAGCTTACAAGGTTTAAAAAAGCAGATTCCACTGCTGATCTCTGCTTTCCTGTCCATGATCCTCTCCCACTCCATCACAACTCCACAGAACATTTTTTCTTGTACACATGAGGGCACTTTTCAGTGGCCTCCAAGGAATCCTTAACAGCGGAGCAAGCCTTCAGGGATAAAGAAAGAAGATTATTGAACTTTTAAGCCATATTCTTTCCCTTCATCCAACCTCAAATACAATAGTTCATGCATAAGTTTAATTTATTCCAGAAGTTCCATCTTTATTCCAGCATATTCTTGTGGGAACACTGGTTGAAAATCGGCAAATCCAGCAAACAAGTCCATTTTGGATCAGAGCTCTCTGTCTGTCTCACAGCCACCAGGGTCCCACAGATGAGCTGATGTAATCAGTGCTCCCTGGAACTGCCACGAGGGCCAAGGTTGCAGGGTTTTCATCCCAGAAATCCACCCTTGTGGCAGGGCGAGACCCCTGAAATTAGCACTCCATCTGAAAGTTTTCGGTTAATTCCTCTCTGCTAAGCAGTTTGGAGACTGCCAGAAAAATCCCCAGGGGAGTGAGAACTCCTAAGGGGAAGGTTTTATTCACAGAATATCTGGCTTGAACCAGTCGCATCATCCTGCAGCTTCACCCTCTATCAGTTTTGCTCATCTCAGAGGGGGCCTTTTGCAGTTTAACCAGTAGAGTTGTAACAGGGAAGAAGTTTGGACTCTGTGTGCCCTTTCAATACTCTATATCACATTTAAGTCGTGTTTTAAAATCCTGCATTTTCAAAAAACCCTATGTATCCTCCAAGTTCACTCCTAGTGCACAAAGCAAGCAGTTATTTTGGGGTAAAAGAGGGGATTTGCACAGGGGTTTTATGTTTAATTATTCCAAAAGCTTGATTATTCCAAGACTCCAAGCAACTGCTTTTTTCCATCACAAATATTTGGGTGCCCAAATAAGAATTCAGGATCCATCTGTGATGAAGGCTGCACATATTCAGTATTCTGACCCTGTCTCAGAATACTCCCACTACAGCAGACAATCTAACACCTGAACTTCCACAGCTCTCACATATCAAAAGTTTTAATGTAAGACAACGCAGAAATTGAAGAATAAAGTATTCAACATATTCATACACACGCTTTACCTTTCTCTGTAAATCAACAGTAAAAACACAGATCAGTACTTGGTCCTGGGCAGGACTGCATCAATTATGGCCTTGTTAGCATTTACAAAAAAAAGGATGAGGTCGAGATGAAAGAACATAAATAACAAGGAGACAAATTGCAAAGCAGTAGAACTGCAGTGAGAGGCTCGTATTGCTCGAGGTGCTGAGACAGCTCTTGAGCTGTACTCACAGCTTTGGTGAAGCCCATTAAACTGAACTGCATCTTCCCAGGAAGGGTTGTGATAAATTTATTTGTGCTTTGTTAAACCTAAAATAGAGTTTCTTAACACTTAAAGTACTTCATCCATCATTTGTGCATTTTAATTGTGACTCACATGAACGTGCAGAAGTGCAATGAGCGAGCATGAGAAATGGCAGTAGCTTTAGATAGGAAAAATCAGGGCAACCTGGTACATCAATAACTGAGGGGAATTACACTAAGAAAATCCTCATTACACTTGGGGTGTCCCACAGACTGGGCTCTGCACCCTGCTCTATCTGTGTTTGTCACCACGTTTGTGTTTGCAATATAAAACTAATGCCAGGGAACAGGAAACCTGGGGTTGATTCGCTTGGGCTCCTCCCAGGCAAGAATTCTGTTCTGCTACTTTGCTTATTCCACGCTAAATCTTTTGAAATAATTTAAAATATCTTCAGGTTTTCTTAATGGCACAGATTAAATGGTTCCAGATTCTTAGATACACAGTTTTCTAGCTTCACTTTCGGATAAACAGTGATTTAAAGCAGGACTTGCACAACATGCAGCCTGGTGCACGGGTTCCCACACCCTACACTGCTGTGGGACTGGCATTTAGCCTCTGTCCTGGTTCAGCCCTGCTCCTGTTCTTAATTCCTGCAGTTTAATCTGAGGTCACTGCCTCAAATATGTCAAATAATTTTCTGAAGGATTTCCTGTACAACTTATTGACGTTCACTTTTGTACGTTACAAATATGCAGGAGATCCTTCACACATCCAGCATTAAAATCTCTCCCAACCCACTCACGGCAAGTGTGCCCAGAGTGCCACAGCAGCTTTTACCAAAATATAACTGAGAAGGCACAAGGTCTCATGAGTGCTTTTACCACCCTCGGTATGAGACAGCAATCAAGTGCTCTGTCAGCAGGAGCATCATTCCAACACGACACCTGAGGGTTATTTCATCAGCACTACAGAATATGCAGACAACTCCCTACAAGCAGGCACACAGAGCCGTCATTCAATGTCACAAATTAAAAGCAAAATCAAAAGAAGGTTATTTAGAAAGTTCAATCAGCTGCACTGAAGGATTTAGACCCTCTCCCCAGTCTTTTTACCTGTTCCTAAGCCAAAAGCCTCAGTTTAAAATCAGCGCTGAAGGCCCAGAAGCCCACTGCAAGCAAAGACAAATTTATCCTGGGCTGATCAAAAGCAGCACGGCCAGCAGGGTAGGGGAGCTAATTTTCCCCTGCTCCACCACCTTCATGACATCCCACCTGGAACACTGTATCTACAATTCTAGGGAACAAATTTTACAGAGAGATGGTCTCCACTGAACGTGCTACGTCCAAGCTGGATGGGCAGGGCCGCTCTCCTCTTGCTCCTCATGGACACCAGAAATGGGCTGACCTGAGATCTGCAATCCAGACACAACCTATAACCAAGCTATTGCCCAGAGGAACAGAGGCCTCTGCAAAGTGGGTTTTGGAGCACGTGACTGTGACCCCATGGAAGACATCCTTCAGCAGATGTCAGTGATGTCAAGGGGCCTTAGAAATAAAGCAACATCTAAGCAAGCATTACACAGCACCCCAGCAGACCCAGTAAGAGGCAGCTTTGTTCGAACAAATGTTCTCGAGGAAGTGGAAATGTTCTTATTTGCAGGAAAAACAGAAAAGGTCAAATTCAACAAGACCCTGCACTCAGGCTTAATCGTGAGACTGCAGCAGGTTTTCACTGAGGCCCTGGTGTTAGTGGAACCCAGGCAGAAAAGCAGTGTTCAGCTCTGCCGTTGGGATTATTAGTGTTTTGCAGGTAAAACGAGACAACAGGACTTTGCAGGGAAAGCCACTGGTTTAGATCTCCTGATGAGAATTGCATTTTGTGTGTACAATCCCTCTTATTTCAGACGTTGTTGTCAAGAAAGTACTCAGCTTGTTTACAGAAAATCTGCAGAGTTACTGAAGAGTTCTTTGAAAAATAGATTTTTACTTATAAAGTAGTATGGAAAATATACAACAGTGAGTGAAAACAGGGAAAGTCTGGAATTCCATGACAACACTTTTACAGTTACTCAAACTCCAGCTGCAGTGATTAAAATTTATGATCAGGTTATCTTTCCCCTCCAAAACAGTCTATTTCGTAATAATTCTTGAAGACAATATGCAGATACCATATGGTCCCAGAACATCTGCAGCCCAAAGCCATCTCTGTCAGAAGCACAGAATGTCAGTCTGAGATTGCCCAGGAGTTTCCATATGATCTGCTGCCTCAGGGATTGGAAGAGCAATAACAATAAAGGGAACCGTGAGCGTTGCTTAATGTTTTCCAATGGATCGTGCACATTAGAAACAGCAATTAATGATTTGGTTTATAACGCTTCAGGGAATTACTGTCCAGCAAAATAATGTAATTTAAATTTGCAATAAAGTTTAAGCGTGCAGGCATTTCGTGGCAGCACACAGCAGTGATTTGCCAGAGGAAAACAACACTGTTATTGCAGCCACATCCAGATAATCCACAGAAAAAGCTGTATCAACCCGTAAGTGATTTGATTATACTCTCTTACTGTTCAGGAGTCCTCAAAGGCATATTCAAAACCAAATACACCTCCCTAAAAGACCACAGGAGCAAAACCCCAGCACAGAGTTAAGAAACTCTTTTTAAATCTTTAAAGGTACTGCTGCAGTCCTCTCCTCTAAGATATACTCCCCAACACTTGCAATCATCATTATTATCCTATTTTTAAAAATGCCTGTATCACTTTACCTATGGTACCACATGAAATTAAAAATCAGACCCATAAAATAACCTATATAAGAAATAGCTGCATTTGGCCAAACTTCCCTTGGCCACTTCTTCTAAGAGTAAGAATACTTGGGAGCTGCAAGTAAAAAATTCAAATTAGTGCCTCTCTGTCTGCAGCCCTAAATATCTGAACTTTCCCTCCTAAAAATGCTTGCAAATATAATAATGTACACCATGCCCTGCAGTTGATACACCCAAAGCCAGAGAAGAAACGAATTCTGGAGGAAAAAGCCTCTAAAACAGAGCTTCTCTACTAAGGCAGACCTGAGCTTTTCACCACCAAGGGGATGTTGTAAAGTTTGGCTGTACACACGAAATTACTTATTTAAAATACCTATCCAAACACAAAACACAGGCACTTGAACTGAACATGTCAAACGATGTTGTGTAACTTAATGTGTCCCATTTCTACTCCACATTCATGCTGCTCTTTTTTCCCAGTGCATTTTTTTATCTAATCAGGAAAGTCCTTCAATGAAGCTGTTTAGAGACTGGGAAGAATAACTGGAAATATTTTCAAGGAAAACTAAATATATTTTGATAATGTGTAAGAATTTTATTGAAATGCGTGTAAGCAAGCTTGGTCAAATTAATTGTAAATGTTAGGTAAATATTAATTATTATTTTACTGAAAAATAATTTTAAATAGGAGTTTTAAAGAAAAGTTTAAAACTTCTGCAGGAAATTGTTGAGCACCTTGAATGGGCTGATATTTATCAACAACAGAGGTGACATGCTCAGACTTGCTTTCTTCCAATAGTACACTGTTATCTTCAAGATATCTCTGAAAAAAGTTACTCTAGTGTCTCTAACAGCTGACAAAAATGCACTGATGGATTAAAAAATCCTAAATATTTCTCACAGAGTAATCGCAGGGAAGTTATTCTCCCCAGCATGCCTCACCTGCAGCAAAAGAGCTTTCATCTTTTTTTTTTTTTCAGGAGAGTCCTCATCATCCTGCAGTGTAAAGTCATTCCCATATTTCATGTGCTGCTTCTCCTGTCTCCAGCAGCTTCCTCGGAGTCGATTCATCACGCCACAATATTTCAGGGACAGTTATCTTGGCAGCTGGACCTGCACACCAAGAGGCACCACACACTCCCCTGGGGCCTCATCCTCCCGATGTCCACACGTGCACCACAGCTCTGTCCCACAGCTCCAGGCAGGACACAGCCACACTCCCCGGGCAGGACACATCTGCCCCATGCCAGGGGTAACCTGATTCCACAGCAAAATACAAAAGGGAAACCCTCCTGACGAAGATGAAACTGCTTTGGCCGTCTTCTACGGCAAGCAGGATTGAAAGAGAATGGCCATTTCTTCCACAGCCCATTCCCTGGAGCAGTGTCCTAGGTTAAAAATAGGTTTATTCTATTACCACCTCCACAGCCGTTAAAGCAGCTGGGGCACTGTTTGTTATCTCCTGCTATCCAGGGCCNCTCCTGCCTTCCTTAGCAGACTCCTGTCTGTTCAAACCAAGACAAGCAGGAATGCTTTCCATTGCCATATTTAATTACTAATCACCGGAGCTGAAATGAAATCAAGCAAACAAGTCACAAACTTCTGGCATTTCTGAAAAATCAGTATTGAGTTTAATGCATAAATTCAAAGCCAGGACCCAGAGTAAAATTCCCTTTGCCCAAGTCCCTCATTCCAATGGCAGTGACTTGCATCCTGCTCCAGAACAGCAGAAGTTGAGCTCCACCACCTCACCTGAGCTGTGCATGTAGCTGTGGCCTTCTTCACTCAACTAACTCTGCGATTCCTGCTGGAATGGACATCAAGGTATCCACCTGATCCAACTCATTTTCTAGCTTAAGTCCAACCAGGAGAGCAGAATCTGCACCAACTTCAAATGCAGGGAAAGGCAGCTTTCTCAGCTCTGTAGGACAACAGCTCACACAACACTAACGTGATGAGGGTTCTTGGTCTATTTTGCACCACAAAAACTCAGCCGTGTGTGAGCAGGACATTGCTGCTGTACACAACAGGCACCTGTGGACAGGAGATAAGGAATATTTTAATGTTTAATGGCACAAGGATGTTTAGTCAAAAAACCCTCTGTACATCAGTGCAGTGCAAAGGGCAATATTAATACAACAATGTGCCAAGTCCTTGTTATAAAACATTCATGCTGCAGGAGTTGGCGGGTAGGATGTGCTCCTCCTTGACTCTTGACAGAGAATGACTCATCACAAATCAAGAACTCCCTGGAGATCCCTATTTTAGTGCCCAGAGGAGGTGTCTTTCCATGTTATCCCATATGTTCCATATCTTCTCCCCGCATTGGCTCAGCAAACCAGAGTGCAGCAGCTTGCCAAGGGTTAAACTTGGCTGCCTCACACGTATCTGGCTGTGTCTATAAATCTGATATTACAGGAGATGTATTTCTGGAGACTTCCTGCAAACCACTGCAGGGATCCTGTTTCTTATTTGTGTCAATGAATAATCGTGAACATTCATCAACGATTAAATAGTATGGAGCTAATCAAGCATTACTATCATCAGATAGTAGCAATTCCTATTTGTTTCAAAAATCTGTGCTTTATAAAGGATGTATATTTTTGTGCTTTATGTCTGCAACCAATATGCACATGAATTATTAATGTGCTATAAAATGAGTATATTTTGGGGGCTGGGGGGGAAACGAACTACCCAAGGCATTTTCATATAAATGACTGCAATTTAACTTTCAAAAACATTTTGCTTTTCAACACTCTGCTCACTTCAAATTGAAGTCTGTACATTAGATTTGGCCAAGCATGTCACGAGAAACCTCACACTTGTAAATGATTAACCCATGAAGCCCCAGTACGGATTGAATACAGAAGCAGCAGCCGTGTAACACCAGGCAGATAGCACTCACCCTCTGGAGTTCTTAGCAAGTTTCTGCATGAGCAGCTCCAGAAAGCTGAAGCCAATTCCCGCAATGCTTGGATGGTCTGTTTAGCAGGAGCACATCACTGCTCTTCCACACCACTGCTCTGTGCTGTGCACTGGGAAAACCTCCCAGACAGCCCTGCCCACGTGCTGTCACCACGGGGAGGCGAGGGTGGCAGAGCTGGGCTGGCCACTGCAATTCCCTCTGCTCCATCACCCAGCTCCCAGCACCACGCAGCTTAACTGGGTGTGGAGGAAGGGGTTTGCTATCCACAGAATCCTTACATTCCTGAGATACTATCGTAGGTAACATGTTCTTCTCCCACTCCTCATGTCCATCCAAGTTCAGCAATCCCATGGCTCTCACAGAAAGAGAATTCTAATCTTTCCTCAAAAAAAGCCCCAAATCAGCAACATCATTTAAGACTAGTGCATATTCAATAGGAAGACTCTTGTCAGACACCAGGCAAATTAATTCTCTTCCTCATCTTGTCTTGTTTCTTTCCATTGAAGGCTGAACTTGGTGTCTGATGCCCAAGTATCACAACCTGCTATCATAAAGGAACCACAAGAGGGGAAAAAAAGGTCAAAGTAAGGAATTGTGGTTTTTTCCACAGAAAAGTAATGAAAATGGATTAAAGTAACTGAAGCAAAATTCACACACTAGATTTCAGGTGAATGCTTTAATTCCAAATTGAATAAACCCAAAGAAAAATTCTGCCTGCAACAACAGGAGCTGGCTTGTTCAGCCTTGGAGGTTCTGCAAGGAAATGGTTTGAGACAGAATAGACAGCGATGCTCCAAACACCCCCACCTCACCCAGGACCTCCTGCAGATGCTTCTGCTCAGTCCCCACAACAGGCTTCCTCATTTAGTGCTCTGTTAGTGCTGAGGATTCCATTCCCAAGATGTGAGATGTGATGTACATCTGTCCACAGCTGTGTCAGATGGGAAAATCCTCTTTAGAATCTTTAAAATACTCCTCTGGTCAAAGAAACACGCAAAAATACATAGGCAAGAATTTATTTCAAGCAGGTTCCTGCCACTAGAATGAGCATTCAAGATGTAGGAAGCCCTTTGGCTTCCACAAGGCAGCTGGGTGGGGGAATAAAGGGGAAAAAAAGGAAAGCTCATTTGGAAAGTCTAGTTGTTAGAAAATTCATTGAAGGCAATTTAGTGATTAAAAAAAATTACTAAATATAACCTACACTTCAGGTGATGATTCTGTAATAACGGTGACATAAAAGTTTTATAGGCAGCTTGAGCTGCCAGAAGAGGTCCTGTGTTATTAAATCAGTGTTCAGCAGATAAAGTAACAGTTCTATCTATAGGGAAAGCTTTGTCCAGTTTCATTTTTAAACTAGTTCAGTGTACATTTCTCACTGTATTTTCCCCCCACCCTCTCGCTTCCAACACAGAAATACTATGTACAGACGAATGATCTTGCCCTCAAAACAAAATTATTGTTTCCAATAGGTAAAGCCTGTATCTGCATAAGCTTTTAAAGCATTACAGCTCCTGTTTCCTGAGAAGAATGTATCATAAAGTCAAGCCATGAATTTGGAAGATTAAACAAAGCCAAAGAAACTGTGGTTCTGTGATTTAAAAATATGCGAAACTAACAATCTTCACTCTGCTGATTTTTACACATTTTACAAATCAAAGAACCATAAAATGTGAGCTGCTTCTGCCTGAAGTTCACAGCCAAATACAAAACTACACCAATATGAGCTGTGGTTAATTCCTCATTAGAAAAAGGAACCTCCAAAGCAGTTGGGAACATGCTGGCCAGCACCCTGTTTGCCCAGAAAATAAAGTATTACCAAATCAAAGAACTAGTTTCAGAGGGTGAAGAAAATACATTTTCTGTTTTCATGTTCCCTTTTCTCCACACATTCAAAGAAGATTTTTTCTTTTGCTGTTTGACCTTCACAGGCACAAGGCCAGGGATTGTTTTACGTGTATGCACAGCACTCGGTACAACTGGCCTGGTTCAGTCAAGATTGTAGTAAAAAATGCAAGTTATCATAGGGGAAATATCTCCATTTTTTTCCAGGGGAAAAAAAAAAAAAAAGCAAGCTAGAGGACAATTCACTATTGCAATTCATCTTCTCAGGAAAAAGGAAAAAAGAAAAATCTGGCTTTGATGATTTTCCCTCCTGGGGCAACTGGGGACACCAGAGGAGTCATGTTGGCATTTCCCCACAAAAGATAGTGGTGGTCTAATTTATTGCTGCACAGCACAGCAGAGCACAGAGCCAGAGCTGTCTGTGCTCCTGGCAAGAGGCTGGTGATCACTCATCTAATCCTCAAAGGGTGACAAATCTGTAGATTTCCACTTGAAAAAGGAAACAAACTGTTCTGAGGAGTAACTGCTAAGTGATAGGTATGGGAATACTTTGATTTCTGCAGGTGAGAAAAAGAGAAATCAAGCATTGTCTGAGTGAAATAACCTTGTGGCTCACCAGTAAACCTCTCTGTGTCTGGCTGAGCAGGGCTGAAAGAACGTGTAACACCATCTGCTGAGGAGAGGCAAAGCCAGCCAAAAGGGGTGTGCTGAAAGCATCCAGAACTCCCAGGGTCACAGAGGAGCCAGACGCTTCCTGCTTTGTGTGTCAAGTTGAATGGTCCATTTTGAACGCTTTGATTCTTCTAAAGTCAGCTGTCTTATCAACAAAGCTTTCCCCTTCGAATTGTCAGACATGACCTTCTCAGGGGAACGTGCACTTCTGACTGCGAATCGACTCCTCAGTTCTGCTGAGGAGTTGTGGGGATCCATGCTGCTTTCCTCCTCTGGGTGATCCAAAAGCCAAGGGCTCTTGAGGAGCCTTGAGGATCTGTGCTGCTTTCCTCTGAGTGATCCAGAGGCCAAGGGCTCTTGAGGAGCCGTGGGGATCCGTGCTGCTTTCCTCCTCTGAGTGATCCAAAAGCCAAGGGCTGTTGGGGTGCTGTGGGGATCCGTGCTGCTTTCCTCTGAGTGATCCAAAAGCCGAGGGCTCTTGAGGAGCCGTGGGGATCCGTGCTGCTTTCCTCCTCTGGGTGATCCAAAAGCCAAGGGTTCTTGGGGAGCTGTGGGGATCCATGCTGCTTTCCTCTGAGTGATCCAAAAGCAGAGGGCTCTTGGGGAGCCATGGGGATCTGTGCTCCTTTCCTCCTCTGGGTGATCCAGAAGCCAAGGGCTCTTGAGGAGCCGTGGGGATCTGTGCTGCTTTCCTCCTCTGAGTGATCCAAAAGCCAAGGGCTCTTGAGGAGTTGTGGGGATCTGTGCTGCTTTCCTCCTCTGAGTGATCCCAAAGCCAAAGGCTCTTGGGGAGCCGTGGGGATCCGTGCTGCTTTCCTCCTCTTGGTGATCCAAAAGCCAAGGGCTGTTGAGGAGCCATGGGGATTTATGCTGCTTTCCTCTGGGTGATCCAAAAGCCAAGGGCTCTTGAGGAGTTGTGGGGATCCATGCTGCTTTCCTCTGAGTGATCCAAAAGCCAAGGGCTCCTGCTGTTTGCAGCATGGATTTGGAGAGGGCCTCATGACGGGTCAGCGATGCCCTTCCTCAGAGGAGGGAACACCTCTCCCCATGACCAGGGGAGATAAAATGAGGTGCCTGCTCAGCAGGTAGCTGCACTCCTCCAGCCCCGAGCCGAGGCCGCAGGGAGCAGCAATCTGCGTGTGCAGAGGCAGCAGAGGGCACTCAGCCAGCAGGCCGATGGTTCAGTGGCTGCATTACCCGTGTGAAGTTTTCCTCTGGGTGACATTCACAGCGTGCATGGCATGCCTGGTCGCCCCCAGTGAGCTGGGTTTAATTTCATTAAATTACTTCTCATTTTAATTGAATGCAGCAGTCTATGATCAATAAAGGGGAGCGTTATCCCAGCCGTTGATCACTAACTCATAAAGACGCCGGGCTTCTCCCAATAACACTGATGGGCTGGTTTGCCTGATTGTTTTTAATGTATGCTAAAAAATGGAAATTGAACAAAGCTCTTTCTCCATACCTTGCAATAAGCTGTTAGATGGCTTCCGTTCGTATCACTGCACCACTCTACATCCAGATCTATCTGAAGATTGGGCAGCTGCCTAAGAAGTTCCCACAGAGAGACACAGGATGAAAGGTGTGATACAACATTTCATAGCTCCATATTAGATCTTCATCCAGCAGTCTCTGTGTTTGATTCAGAAACCAGAGTCTGATAGGATCTAGAGACCTCAATATCAAATTGTCATTCTAGGAGAGGGTAAATGCAGTTACAGATAATTGCTATGAAATCAAAAAGCACAGTAGGCGGAGAAGCAAAGCAGTGAATTGGTATGGTTCTCTTCTGCCAACTCACAGACAAAAAGAAAATAAAGGGTGATTTTATGCCAACTTTATATCCAGTCCAGCACAACACAATTTAACATAAACTTCATCAGAAGAAACACCATAAACTGCTCTGAATAACCCCACAGAAATATGATAATATACCCTTACCTCACCGAGACACAACTGCCATCACACAAATACAGTAATAATACCAGAATTATACATTCAGAAAAGCAAAACAAGATGATAACTGCTAACTCTGCTGTGCAGGGATTCCCAGGCACAAGGCACAGGAGACTGAGATTGCTATGAAGCTGCACAGGAATATCCAAGATAGCTTCTAACCAGCTCCTTCTACCTCCTCAGTGCAACACCAGCGAGGCTGACGTCCTGTGGAGCTCAGTCCCACCCAGAACTCCAACAGAAAGCAAATCCCAGCAAGACAGGCACAGATTGAATCTTGCACTCATGGAGACTGGATTTAATGTGCACCACCTCATAGATCAGCTAAGTGTGTTTTCTCTCAGATGTCCTCAGAGGCTGTTCATCTTGTGAGCAGTTCAGAGAAAGCTTTCTGAATACCCTTGAGAAATATTGATTAGAAGAGTATTTACAAATATAGGACGGAAGCCACCTCCAAACAAAGTCAAAGGTTTTCAGTAAGCACCAGATTTAGCTTGGCAACAGTATTTCCTGTCCCTTTTTCCTCATTTGTTATAAATTTCAGTTCATGGCTGTACACTGTAAATGGAAAGATTTGGAATGAGGAAGATGAAATAAAATACCATCTTTTAAATATGCAATACTGAGTTTATAGCTCTTTTCCCTCTGGCATCTTGTCAGCATAAAATAAAAAGGCTCAGGAAATCTAAATGAGAAAAGCCTCACTCCCATACTTTATCAGAGAAGAATTTCCATGGCAATACTGCTTTGAAGCTAAATGGTTTTATTTATAGATGAAGCAGTTTTCATAGTTCATTTGCATTTTCTCCAGATTACCATAACCATACATGATCAGCTGTTAAGATCTACAGATATTATCCGTGCAGTGCCAGCAATTCACCTAATTATTTGAAATATGAAATGATAAATAAATTAAGTGCTTGTGCAACTTGCCATGCTCACAGAGCAGACTGCAGGGGAATGCAGGGATGCACAGCGTGGTGTGATGGTACAGAATGAACTCCTATGGCCACTTTGTAGAAATATCTAATAATAATGTTGAGAGCAGTATAAAGGGGGAGTGAATGGAAGGCATGGATGCGGGAGCACCAGAAGGAACAGCAGGAGCAGGGATAAAAGGGTGTCAGGTGCTGACAGCAGGTCAGGATCCAACACAACCCAGAGAAGGACAATACAGGATATTGAAATAGAGACTGAACCCATGAAGACACATTGGTGGGAAGACACAGAGTAGGGGGAGAGACAAGCCAACACCTAGATAAGAAAATAAATAAATCCTGACAGTGGAGAGGAGAGGGACACAATACACAAAAGGATCCCAACTACGGTGATCTCCTAAAGGGTGCAATCCAGGCACATTCAAAACCAGCACACACTTAATCAACTTTGGGATCATTTCAGGGTGCATAATAAGGACAAGAGAGCCAGCATAACTTGTCTTCTTCATTGCTTTGAGGAATCCACATGGGAAACCTGCCTCAGTGCCTGGACGCTGGCCTGTCCACTCAGACACGTGCATCTTGGTGCTCAGGAGAGCATGAGTGAAGTAGCATTTGTTTTAAAATAAAATAATCTTCTTCCCCCATCGATAATTATCATACTATTTCAACATTAATTGCTACTCCTTCAGTTGGAAAATTATAAAGGGTAGTTCCAGCTTCTGCCTTCAACCTTGACATGGGGGAAGGCAGAAAAGAAGGAAGAACAGTCCACAAGTGCTCCAAAACATTGAAAACAAAAGCAGTAAAGATGGTGAAATCTAGCGAGAAATATGCTTTTGGTATTTATTTCCTGGCAGAGCCACCATCTAAGTTCCTTTAGCAAAGGCAGAGAACAGTAATGTTTTATTTGCAGAAAGCTGTGATTTAGCTCAAATATTTGAGTGTTGCCTGCAGCTCTGCAGGAAAGTTCTTTGCTTGAGCTCCTAATAAGCATTCACACATAGTTAATCTCTCAACAAGATAACTCTGTCACCAAAGCCCACAAATTGGCTTTTTTTTCAGGAGCCCTATGCCCAAAGAAATGGAGAAGGCTCAAGGCTCCCAGCCTCCACTGAGCTGGACCCCAGATGGGGCCACCCAGGACAGGGAGAAGGGCAGCATCCTCTGGCCTTGATTTCCTAAAAGTCAGGACTTCAAACTGTGCCAGCCCGAGTGGAAAGGCAATTTTCACCAGGAGCACGTACTCCAAACAGGAATAACAGTAAGGACACGGCTACGCTGCCTGAGGTACAAATGTTCCAGCCAGCACACAGGTGGAGGAAAGGTGGCTGCTGTTTTCTTTGATCAGTGACACCCCCACTGGCATTACACGTCGGGAGAGGGACCTTTAACTGGCTCTTGATGGACACAACAAACACCAGCACCTTTCCTACAGCCAGCATGAGGGGCTGCTCGGGGTATTGACAGCTACTTTGTTTACTACAGTGAAAAAATATCCAAGAACCAAGAGCTGTTTTCAGTTTTACCAAAGAGCCCGGCACATATATCTAAAGATTAAGTGAAAACCATCAACTGCATCATCATTCTTGCAATAATTTAATGCACACTACAGGGCCATCCAAAAATCTCATGAAAACAACACATACTCTTTAGCTCCAGTAACCATATTACTGGAAATAGATTTTGCACAATCCTCCTTCAAACAGCCATTTAAACCCCAGGCTTAAAGGAGATTATGCTGTTTGCTGATTTAAGCTGAAAGGGAAGCTTGTTCCAGTCATCTGGAGGCTCCAGAGGCAAAAGCTCATCTGCCAAATTCCCTCTTTATCCGACTACAATGTACAGCATCTAAATTGTGATGATAATCTTGAAGCAAAACGACTTTGCTTTCACAGATAGTGTTAAAGTCAGTTTCTGAAGCTTTTCTGGCTTTCCTAGGGATTGTTTCAACTTTGGTCTAACGGTGATACGATGCTGCCTGATCTGCTTGATCTATGAAAGGTGATTTACTTCAATATCAGTAAAGGTAACCCTTCTGGAAACCTTCATCTTGTACCCAAAACACAGAGGCCAGCCAGCTTCTTACAGGTACAAGCTGCCGACAGGGGAAAAATTGAAAGCACGGTCTAATGAGGGGTTGCTGCGGGACATAAATGCAGCATTTCTCTCCAGTTCTGCTGCCCACCCCTCGCACTTCCCTGGGCACAGGCAGCCCCCCACTTCCAGAGAAGGGGCTGCCCCCGGGATGGATCCCCCCTGCAGAGCTCCATCCAGACCTGGGGTCCCCAGCACAGCAAGGACCTTTGAAGCAAGTCCAGAGGAGGCACCGAGATGATCAGAAGGATGGAGCAGCTCTGCTGGGAGGAAAGGCTGGGAGAGTTGGGATTGTTCAGCCTGGAGGAGAGAAGGCTTCAGGGTGACCTCACTGTGGCCTTCCAGTGCCTGAAGGGAACTGACAAAAAACATGGTGAGAGACTGTTTAAAAGGGCATGTGGTGACAGGACAATGGAGAATGTCTTCACATTGATGGGGAGAAGGTTTAGATTGGATATTAGAAAGAAAACCTTCCCTGTGAGGGTGGCGAGGCCCTGGCACAGGTTGCCCAGAGGAGCTGTGGCTGCCCCTGGATCCCTGGAAGTGGCCCAGGCCAGGTTGGACAGGGCTTGGAGCAACCTGGGACAGTGGAAGGTGTCCATGCCCATGGCAGGGGGTGGAACGAGATGATCTTTGAGGTCCTTTCCAGCTCAGGCCATTCTATGATTCTATGATTTTGGTACTTATTCAGCTGCTGTGGTTCAGCTGCTGCCTTCACTCCAGAAACACAGAGAAAACAGCCGCATTCCCGTGTAGCAGCAGTGGCCAAGGCAGACAGAGCCACCCTGGTCATCCCTCCACGAGCACCAGCCCAATGACACAGGCCACAGGACTTCCTTTATCCATCACACCCTATTAATTAGAGAGACCAACCCTTCTTTCTCCAAGCAAATTAAAACATATACAATCTTGAGGATAGCAGAGTCCAGGCCTCACGAAGGTTCTCCTCCTGTTCTTATCACAGGAAGGATATGTGACAAATCCCATATGAATCTTTAGGCTTGATGGACAACAAGAGATGTTCAGACAGACTAAAGTAGGAACTACAGCCATTGTCCCTCCTACCACTTCTTTACAAAATCCCCTGTCCTTTTTGTAATTTATACTGTGAGAATGAAAAAGCCCACTTCTCCAAGTATTTCAGATACCATAGAGTCCTCAGCCACCACCTTACCAACTGTGGTCTCCCGTGACACACATCATTTTTCTTCCAGTTTTCACAGTTGGGATACTTCCCTTTCCAGACTCTAACCTTTATTTTCCATTATTATTAACGCTTGATGAAAAGGCAACAAGAATGTATATTGCACTACATAAGAATTTAAAAGGCAATGCAGTGGAAAACTGTTAATGGTTAAATGCATCATTATGTCCAGTAATATTACACAATTAACAAATTTAATCATTCAACACTCTAACAATGCAAACTTCCATTAAATGTGTAATTTCGTATATGAAATAATTATTCATTTATCAATAGGAGATGACTCTACTTCAGTTCAAAAGTAAAAAATACAATTAGATGCAGCAGGGCAGAACGAATTTCTGGTAGTAAGACGTGCTGGAGCTGTGTGTGCAGCGCTTCTGTGAGGCCTCACAGTGAAACTCATAATTCTCACAGGACAATGCCTCTAAATATCTCGGGTCATTAGCAAAATTACACAGCTAATGAAGGGCAAATTAATGGAGCTCTGGAACATTTTGTAAGCCTGTAAGAACAGCTACTTGTTATACATCACCAAGAAATAATTGCAGCAGAGTCAATCCCATGAACTCATTAAGTTTTAACAATAGGAATTGGGCAAGCTATTCCCAAAGGAGAATCTTCTCCGACCGTATGGCAGATAAACCCCAGGGAGGTGATCCCAAGGGGGGTTAGGAAGAGGATGCAATCCAGACCAGCTCTGGGCTAGCAGCTCCCACCATCCAGGGCAGGGAACTGGAGAAACCCAAGCTGCCTGCCTTGGGGCAAACCACATCTGGAGCCTGTCAAGCGACTGCCCGCAAATACTGAATGGGATCTCAAGAAATCAACCACGTTCTTCTGAGAACATGCAGGAGAAATAACGGGGGGATGACACCGATGCAGGAGAAATAACTGGAAG
Organism: Melanocharis versteri; assembly: GCA_013397845.1. Lineage (NCBI taxonomy): Eukaryota > Metazoa > Chordata > Aves > Passeriformes > Melanocharitidae > Melanocharis > Melanocharis versteri. The sequence continues at coordinate 45,809 of VZTG01004645.1, forward strand.
TATTTGTGAGGCTTTAATGTATTCCCCATCGGGTCAGGGATGGAGAGGCTGTTACAGCAAAGCTCCACGACCACAGACCATCCTGCAGGAGACTCAAATGTGGTGCCCGCTGCATTCAAACACGTCTTCGAGCCAGACAGCCCCGAGTCAGAGGCATTCAGAACAAGCACTGCAATGAGGGACTTCAGTAGAAGGAGTAGCACGTCTTAAAACAAATTAGAATGAGGTTTTGCAATACCAGGAGCTGCGAGTTGCTGCTCTCAAATTGGTCCCAAAATGAGCACTTTCAGTATCCCATCACAGAGCTGCATACAAGCTGAGAGGGCAGAGATGCTGAAGGCAGAACTTCCACGTGAAGGTTTTCACAATTTACATGATTTTGCTGGACCTCCCAAGCACCACCCTCAGTCTGCTTCACTACAGATAATTCTAGAGGGGCTCAGATTTCCACACAGTTCTCGCTGGAACAGGGCAATCACCACTGAAGTGGGAATTTTTATGATTTTAAACTCACTTAAGCACCTAAAAGAGCAGATCACCACCTGTCACACTCCACTCTAAGCACTTTGTAGAGAACTGTAAAAGCAGAGTTCAAAGCCCTGATGCCCTGTTTTGAATCCAAAACAAAAGCCAGGATCTCAAAAGAAGATCCGCAAAATCTGAGATCCACCCAAAATGTGTTTGGATTATAGATATACGGCAGAATAAGGATAACTGCCAAATTCAAACTTTATACAATATTAGGCTTTCTCATCACTGCAACATCCAAGCTCCATCATTCCTATCACTACAAATAAGAAATCTGGCCAAGGCAGCCTAACTAACAAAGAAAAATGTATTCTAAAGTATTTTTAGTGATTTCGGCATGTTTTTTCACATGTGGCCCCTACAAAAATATTCTCCTGAGTACCTGCTAAACCTATTGGTTCTCTCTTAAAAAGAGATGAGTAGTAGTAGTGTTTTCCATTTCCAAAAACCAAAAGCAGTAGCCACTGGAAGTAACAACACACAGTCTGGCAAACACAAGTGTCCCAGGGACACTTAATGTTTCGCTCCTGAAGAAACACAGACTGTCAGGACAAACCATCAAAGTGATCACTAAAGCTGATCCAAATTTCCCCTAACTTTGAGATGCAGTAATGTTTCTGAATGGAAAAAAGAAAAAAAAAAGGAAAAAATAATTAACTTATAGCATTAAATCTAGTGGGAGGCTGAAACAAACTGCTGGCTTGCACGGCCTTCTCAGCTCCCAAACCCAATACTTATGGCCACTGGAAAAAGTATACTTCGTATTCACTGCCTTGGGATACTCCAGTGAAACTGCAGCAGGCTGTCAATAAAGTTGAAAAAAAAAATCAGGTGCAATGAAAACAGTTTTAAATTTTCAGGAAAAATAAGAGCTTCTCACAGGACAAATATATAATGCAGCATGAACATCAGATGCAGCGCTGCCCAACTAGATTAGACCTAAAGGTTTCAGAGGTCTGGTTGGAATCCTCTGGAGAAAATGTAAGAAATTTCAACTGGAAGATGAAGAACCTTTTGCTTTCACTGAATCACATATAACTATTAAAATCCCAGGTCTACAGCTTAATAGCCCTCTGGAAAAAATTAACACCACAGTAGTGACTGCATTCCACAATCCACATCAATGGCTGCTCTCCAGAGCTCGCAACTTCTACAGCTCCCTGGGCAACAAGTTTCACAGGCTAATTCAATACTGTGTTGTCTTTGCTAATTTCATTAAAGCTCCTTATTGAGTTCATACCAAACTGCCACCTCCTGCTCCCAGCACTCCCGAATCTCATGCAGTTTTGAAACTTCAGACATTGCATAACTTCATCTTAACCATCTAATGAACTGTAAAGGACTCCTATATAAAACAGCCCTTTGTGACTAAGGAAAGACTCCGTAGGACCATAAAACAGGAGCCATGGAAAATAATGATTCATTTTTCAGCTTCCAGGAACATTGCTGGTTTCAATGCAGCCCACAGAGGACTCATAGATGCTGCTTTGCTAAATTCCTGACTGGCTGCAGTCAAATATATCACACTGGGCAAAGGTGGACTCTGGCAACACCACTGGATGCCTTTGCCTGATGCACCATCATTTCCAGCTGCAGCTTGCTGGGGTTCCTGCCAGCCCATTCCCAGCATATTGTGCTCTACGTTATCAGCAGCAATGGGAAAGAATGTTCTTCATACACTCTGACAAAGGGTTACAGAGAACGAGCGAACCATTTTCTTGCTGGGCCAGTATCAGTACATCTCAATTCAGTCTGGACTCACAGCACCTATAAGAGAGTGCAAGATCTACTACTCAAATACTGTGGTAAGAAGGTCAATGTCTGGTGAGCAGGTTTTATGTTCTCTCTCCAAAACATATATCAGATTTGGAATTCCTAGTGCATTTCTCTTGGTCCCATTACGTGCTGACTGCTTTTGTTCCTCACATGGATTATAGAACATGGCAGATATACATTAGCCAGGAGTTAAGCCCCAGAGCTACTCCCAAGGTTTGCAATATTATCTATTATATAGAGCACCTGGTCACTTTAGAGGATGACTTGGTGAATGGAGGCATTACACAGAGCTCAGTTCAGGCTCAGTCTTTGCATGCCGGAAAGCTTTCCAAATTCCTGGAGCAACCAGAGCCTAAGTGACCACTCAAGTTTTTAACCCGAACCGGGTTCTTTAAAAAGCCTTTACCTTTCTGTCTACTCCCTCTTAAGCTGTGTTCTAGCAATCTTTTCAGCACAAGGGCTGTTTCCTGTCACATGTTCTCTGACAGAGGTAATTCATGTGGCACAGCTTCGAGCATCAGCCCTGAAGAAAGAAGCTCGGTGCCTGGTCCCTGTATAAAGGATGAAGGACAGCAGGCAGCTCCAGGGGACAATTTAGTTTTGACCAGGAAATGGTTACTTTATCTCTGCCTCCACATATCAAATTTCTTCAAATGAAGAGCCGGACTTACAGTGAGACTTAATTACAAATTGAAATTTGCTTTTTTATTAATAAGGACAGTGCAAGATTAAGTTAAATTAGCTGGTTTGTTGAATACTTATGCTATCCAATTAAATTTTTTTTAGAAATATATTAAGAGAAGATCACAATCAGAGCTGAATTAATTTCAAAGATGAATGCCACTTTTTATGCATCGAGTATTAATCTATTAGTAGCTCCTGTGAAATCAATTGGGCTTCTTGTAAGGTATAGCAATGCTTTGCAGAAGAGGGTAAAGTAGAGCTGGATCCCTTGAAACTCAGCACATATTTGTGAAGAGTGATTTTATGCTGCCATACAGTTATGCTAAATTATTTACACAATTACTAAGAGACTCAACAGGAGATTTTTTTATCCCCCACCCACAAGATGTCGAGGAACCTTCCAATATGTCCAAATGTAAATATGAGAACCAGGCTCATCAATAAAAGCCCAAACCAACCGCTGATTGTGCACGATGTTTGGTACACACACTGATGTCTCAGCAGCGTTTCCTTTAGCCAGAGTGCAGCAGCTACCACAAACATGATTAGCAAACTCAAATTAATTTCACTGCACAATAAAATCTCCCAAAGCAGCTGACATGTGGATGTCAAAAACAGCTCCAAAAAGCCCCCAGAGTACCTCACCTAGAAGTGCTCCAAGGTCCCTGTTTCAGTACAGCTTCTCTGACCACTGTCCCTCCACCACCAATGTGCCTTAAAAGTTTAACAGCTCCAGTATTTCGTCTGTTATTTTCAATCCCTGGAGCTGGCATGCCTAAAAAGAAGATGCAATGGGTGGAGCAGAATCCTAACCCAACACAAATCCAAAGGAGTGAATTCAGATTGGGAAGCACAAACCTCCTTCCTGGTGGAGGCTGTATTCCCTTTGCTGAAGGACCCCCAGCAGCACAGAAATGCCAAAGGCAGATAAGAAACAGCTGCTCCATTTCTAAAACTCTGCCCCTCCACATACAGCTCCCAGCACACAAGCAGATACAACCCCAGGCAGCAGCACAGCTTGTTAATCATTAGGAAAGCTCTGGTCCAACAAGATGAAACTCTTCCCTCGTGTATTTTTCAACATATCATGATCTTCAAAGGCATTTTAAAAATCCACCCAGAGCTCGCAGCAGCCTTCTGCAAAGAATGGTTGGAAAAACCCCAAACTGCCACAAATAGAAAAAAGAACAAAAGAATATAATGAGCTGAAGTGACTCAGATCCCCAAGAGGTTTATTTCAAGACTGCCAGTAAAACCGGAATACCCTGATCATGGGAAGGATACACCCGTACACAAATACCTCTGTATCAGAAGCTATTCTGACCTGGACATAGCAATTGTATGAAGCTGTACTCACTGGCCTAGGTTCTGCCTCTCTCCTACCCATCTCTTCACATGAAGAACATCTTTCAGAGAGGAGAACCAAGCTTTCAGAGGAAAAAACTCAAAAAAATAAACTCGCATCCAGTTTTAAGGTCTGAAATGATGCAGAAAGCCTAAATCCATGTCCATTCTGTAAACTCTTGCTCCAGGGACTGTTTCCCTGGTTTAAGAGCAAGGCAGACTGAGTAGATACTGGGTTATGCACATCACACTCACTCTAGGGACCACAATCTGCACACCCAAGACCCAGAGCAGGAGCTGGACTTTTGATAAAAATGGCATTATGGAAACAGAGAGAACAGAGTTGTTTCTGAGACAGTGAGCTGTAATAGGCTGGTTTTTTCCAGTCCTGCCACAGAATACACATCTGACACTGGCTGTCTGTACTGTGTGATACCTTCTATTTTCAAAAGATCTTTGTCTGATCTATAAGAATCATCAAGGTTCCAAGGCAGGATATGACCTAAAATGTGTCTGTGCATGTCACTCTTCCTCCCTGTGCCCCAGGTAACCACGTAACCCTGAGCCTGGAACGCTTGTTATCACACAGTTATTCCCACTGGCAGCACTCTGACTTGAGATAAGCAGTCATAATGTGTTCTTCTGATGAGCAGGGTGTTCTGAATGGTCAGCAGAATGCTCTGCTGATATATAGCTTTTCTAGAATAGTACTAGGCATCGAAATGCTGGTTCAGGAAATCTGAGCACGAGTTCAATTTTAGAAAGCAGCTCTAAAAACAGTGCCTCCTTACACTACATGTCTGTCAGTGAGTTCCAGAGTTATTTTTTTGACAAGGATAAACTGGGGGGGCCTATCTTCTGCTCCTGTCAGTGCTGTGAAAAGCTTTGGGAAAGAGTCAAATGTCACCTTCTGCCAAACGGTTTGCAAATGTGTAGCTCTGTCACAGAAGATATTAAGGGAATCACCCAGGATATCATAACAACTTAGTAAGCCATCTGGGAGAAAATTTAACTCCCTGAGACGTGGCAACAGCTTTCTGCAGAGTAGCTGTGCTGTCAGTATGGAAGAGGTGTGGTGCTTCCACAGGGGAGACAGCTTTGCTGGTGAGAACACACCACCAGATCATAGCAGCCCCAGCCACACCTTGTCCTGCCCTCAGCCTGGGCTGCCTTTGCACCTCAAAAGCTGCTCTGCTTTGCACAGCAGTGACCAGACCTGGCCTCAGCAGTGCTTTGCTGCAAAATCACTGAGTTATACAGGAATTACAGCGGCAAGGAGCCCCTTTAAGAGCCTCTCTTGTGCAACTCAGTCCTGTCAGAAAGGTTAGCAAGAAGGGAGAAAAGCATCCACCCAAGGCACGCCACTAGGTGCAGCAGACAGTTCTCAGCCAAAAATCTCGTGTGAAGTAGGTAAATGTACCTGCCTTGTTCCAGGACAGGCACTGGGAATTGGTAAACTGTTTACCTGTGCTGAAACTTTGTTCAACCCTGCCAGCTGCAGCTGCTCAGGAAGCATCGGCTATGCTTGTGGGGACAGGCTGAGCAGGCACCAAGGAACTGAATAAAAAAAATGATCAGGGAAATTCCCCACTTGCAAGTTTGTCTCACTGCAGTTTGGAGCAGCTTTGCCCTTCAGCAGCCCAATATCCCTGGCAAGCAGCCTGCTTGCCACCAGATCACTCCAAATCCCCACCTGTGAGGTGCTTAGCCCTACTTTCTCACTTGCAGTAGTCCTGGCATCATCACAATACAACTCAGCTTTTGTGCTGTGGTCATCTAATCTATTTTTCCATCTCTCAGCTGAGAGAACAACCCCAAAGAACAAGTTTTTGTGCCTGAAGGCACCAACTCAAGATGTTGTTGCAAATCACTGCGCCATCTTTACTTCTGTATGGGAACAAAGAACCAGTGGTGTCCCTAGAAAATTCTTCTGCGTCTTGTATTAAAACACAATTAAAATATTAATTTATCCTGATCACCAATTTGTAATCAAGACTCAAAGGAAAGCAAACACCTGCAGAGCACTGTGCAAGCACAGTGGCCTTGGCAGGAGCAAGTTGTCTTTGCTTCAGTGCACTGCATTCCCCAGCAGAGGACAGGGCAGTTCTCTCACAGCCTGGCATTACTCCAGCCCTTCGTTCCTTGCAAACAACTGCAATTGTGTTATTTTAAACCAATTTTGCTGTAAGATCGTGTGGTCCTCCTAGAAAAGGAGCAAAAGAGTGATTTGCCTGGCTGGGAGAGCAGAGCACACCTAGCTCTCACTTTAATTCACTTTGGTATCATCCAGCCTCTCTGAAGAGTCAAACATTAGAGTAACCCCAAAATTATCCATGTGAAGGATTTGTTCATAACTATGGAATTCAGTCAGTGAATGTAAAAGGCAGTTTACTGCCTAAATAGGGAGAGGGCTAAAAATTACGGCTTAAATCTTTGATTTAAATTCCATGGAAGTTTCATGAAACTTGCATGACTTTCTGAGAGCAAAATTGCAAAACGCTAGAAAAACCAAGCCCAAGACAAGTTTTGTGGTTTAGGTTTGTTAAATTCTTCTTTCCACACCCCCCGTGCATTATTCTGAACCTCCCATGAGGAGTTTGGCATCAGGGAAGACAACGGTGACATTTTACAAGGTCTCTGACTCTCAGGAGATGTGGCCAGTGGGGCTTTGGGGTTTGTTGTGTTTGTTTTCTTTTTTCTTTTCCCAACCCCTATTTCCCAGCTGCCTGATGGCAGGAATTTACTGCAGAGCTCCGACCCCTGCCCTGCTGGCCCAGGCACAACCCGGAGTAACACTTTAAACCCTGAGTAGCTCTGTAGCAGTTGGCAGACTCCTGTGGAATTTTTTTTTATATCTTATTTTTTTTTAAATTCAGGTGTTTTAATCAGAATTGGTGTTTACTATGGCATCACTGCATTGTTTCCTTTCTGGAACTGCAGAGGTTTTTACCTCATGGCTTGAGTTCCTAAGTTTGGGAAAGCAGAAACCATTTGGCTGATATTTGTTAATTACTTTGGTAGCTGAAGAGTGTTTGTATGTATCCACACAAATATATATATTTAATATACATAGGAAAAGCAGCATTTGGGTGGAGTACTAAGCATCTGTTGTGCTTCAAACTCAATCAGCCACTCAATATCTTCATAAAAAATACCCAGGACTGTTCACAGGTAATGAGTATTTAATTTTATTAAGGTGCACACTTGGGGTGTGTGTGGGCACGGGAATCCAGAACATATTTGGAGTTTGCTAATTGTAGGCTACTCATACTGTATTAAAAATCAGTGATTTTAATATTTCTCTGTACTGTGCACCGTGAGTTTGGCATTTCTCAGGTGTGCATTTTGGCAGCAGTGCTGTTTTTTGATCATTTTTTCAGTATTTGAATTGGCATGTAGAACCGAGAGAAGTAAACAATCCCAACTATTTTAAACTACAGTTATGATTTGTTTTTTAAGATTGCATGAAAATCAGCTTAAACCTCCTTTGTGCCAACACTGGAATAGCAAGTAAAAAAAGAACTGCCATTTTAAAAAAGTGACTGTGAAGAATCTGCAAGTGAATTGTTTTGATTAATTGGTACCACCTTGAGCTGATGGGACTTTATATTAAAATTTATTTCTTACTTTAGGGAACGGATTTTTCCTTGATAGGTGTTATTGTAACTGCAATAGCGCTTTTGCTGTAGAAAATTGTCAGTTTTTTTGTCTTTCATGCTCTCTGTAAAATGCCAGCATAATCTGGTGTTAATCCACCTGGATTTTTTCTTATTTTCTTGCTCTGTAAGAAAAGATGGAGCAACTGGAATGGTGATAAACATAGGAGAGGTGATGTGAGCTGGGAGCTGACAGCTGGAGCAGGACAAGCAGAGCCCGTGGGGTCGATGCCTCCTCAGGGAGTTCACTGGTGATAAAAAGTTTGGAGGAGTGGCTGACCCCCTGAGGGCTGGGCAGCCTTCCAGAGGGACCTGGGCAGGTGGGAGATTTGGGCAGAGAGGAATCTTTGGAAGTCCAACAAAGGCAAAAGCAGGTCCTGCACCTGGGAAGGAACAACCCCAGGCAGCAGCACAGACTGGGGCGACCTGTAGGAATCAGCTCTGTGGAGAAGGGCTGGGGATGCTGGGGTATATGAGTACACAGGGTGGAATTTCAGAAATCAGGTGTCCTGTCTGAGACTGAAGGCTTTGGAGAGNGGCTACTCATACTGTATTAAAAATCAGTGATTTTAATATTTCTCTGTACTGTGCACCGTGAGTTTGGCATTTCTCAGGTGTGCATTTTGGCAGCAGTGCTGTTTTTTGATCATTTTTTCAGTATTTGAATTGGCATGTAGAACCGAGAGAAGTAAACAATCCCAACTATTTTAAACTACAGTTATGATTTGTTTTTTAAGATTGCATGAAAATCAGCTTAAACCTCCTTTGTGCCAACACTGGAATAGCAAGTAAAAAAAGAACTGCCATTTTAAAAAAGTGACTGTGAAGAATCTGCAAGTGAATTGTTTTGATTAATTGGTACCACCTTGAGCTGATGGGACTTTATACTAAAATTTATTTCTTATTTTAGGGAACGGATTTTTCCTTGATAGGTGTTATTGTAACTGCAATAGCGCTTTTGCTGTAGAAAATTGTCAGTTTTTTTGTCTTTCATGCTCTCTGTAAAATGCCAGCATAATCTGGTGTTAATCCACCTGGATTTTTTCTTATTTTCTTGCTCTGTAAGAAAAGATGGAGCAACTGGAATGGTGATAAACATAGGAGAGGTGATGTGAGCTGGGAGCTGACAGCTGGAGCAGGACAAGCAGAGCCCGTGGGGTCGATGCCTCCTCAGGGAGTTCACTGGTGATAAAAAGTTTGGAGGAGTGGCTGATCCCCTGAGGGCTGGGCAGCCTTCCAGAGGGACCTGGGCAGGTGGGAGATTTGGGCAGAGAGGAATCTTTGGAAGTCCAACAAAGGCAAAAGCAGGTCCTGCACCTGGGAAGGAACAACCCCGGGCAGCAGCACAGACTGGGGCGACCTGTAGGAATCAGCTCTGTGGAGAAGGGCTGGGGATGCTGGGGTATACGAGTACACAGGGTGGAATTTCAGAAATCAGGTGTCCTGTCTGAGACTGAAGGCTTTGGAGAGCTGCAGAGACAGCCAGAACAGTTGCAGCTATAAAAGCCAACAGAGAACGGGTTTTTTTGGTATAGAGAATGAGTGTTAAAGTAAAAGGCAGGATAGGAAATCATGTGAATTATGGAAAAGAGATGACCTTGATGCTTTGTAGGTATAAACCTACAGAGTTTGGTTATTGTCTTGAATTTTCCACCTACATCTTCCCCTATCTCAAAATTTGGCTTTAATAAATGCCATTTATACCTCTGGCTAGAAGCCTGGTGGACACTTCTGAGAAAAACTGGTGCCACGACAGGAAAATCCCACCGAGGGTTTCTATTTCCAGTTAAAGGGTTGGTTAGACTCAATCGCTGAGGAGGCTTTACACAATCTGTGGGGAGGAAAACAAATGATTCAACAGTGTTTCCAGTTAAGGAAGTTATTAACTATTCCTGGCCTTCTCCCTTCATCTTCGGGGAGCAGCTGTTCAAATCTGACCAGGAAAAACTTGAGCAGCTTATCTAAAGCAGGTGGCATGAAAGGAACTTCAGTGTGCAGAAGAAAATAAGTTTTGTCTCTAGGCAAACAAATTGGTGCAGGGTTTATCTGTGGCTCTGCATTCCTGTAGACCCTGAGAGCAGCCGGGTGCTGATAACTATCAGAGAGCTGGGGCTGGATAAGGCAGCCCTGTTCCTAACCCAGAATACAGCATTTAGACCAGATGAGAACCTGACATGGGGCTTTGGAATCATAGACCTTGATCATTCTGCCTCGTACAGCAATCCTGAGATACTGAGAATTTGTGCTTTTACTGCTGAGCCTGATTCCGGGCAGGCTGGGGCAGGTGGAGCAGGGGATGCTGAGGGGACCATGACTCCTGTGCTGTTTGGGAATTCCTGTTCAACTCTGCCAGCCTGGCCTGGAGCTGCACACCCCAATCCTCACCCGCTGAAATGAATCAAAGTTGTTTAGTCTGCTTGAGCAACCAGCATTCCTGGGGTCAAATAAAAATTCCCTCTGAAGCAGATGGAGCAGTTCAGCCCTAATTGCCCAGCTTGCTTCAGGTTTCCAAGCTCACTTTTTTGTGCAACATCAGCTTTTGAAAAGCCAAAAAGAGAAAAGAAATTAATAGGTAATAGCTAGATTAATAAAAAATCAAGACACTGAAATAACACAATTTTATTCCTGATGCCCAGAAGGCAAAAGCTTATTAAGGATCTGCTGGAGCTTCAGCTGTTTGCCTCCTTAGCCTTGCAGAGGATGTGTCCAAACACTAAATATGTTAATCTCCAAAAGGGTGACACAGGGTTTTTCCTGTTGTTAAGACCTGGAAGACTTTGAGGTTTAGAAATATAAGAGGGAGTGACGGCAAGGTGCTGTGCTGTATTTTTATTGGTCCTTTAGAAACCAATAAAATTACAGCAGGACCATGATAGGAAAATTACTTGCTGCAGGAAAAATTCCTCAGGATACCTAGTTATTCCTAATATAGACTGCTGTAATTTAGTCAGGAAAAATGGACAACAAGCCATGTCTGATTAACAACATGCTAATGCTGTGCTCTCTTCCTAGGTCTGCTCTCTAAAGATCTGTTACTGACAAAGATGAAGGAATTTTAAAAGCTGTGTTGGTTATTTCAGAGAAACATTCCAATGGAGAAGGGATGAGGGTGATCAGGAAGCTGTCATTACAATGAGAAATGTGCCGTGTTGGTGTTCTGCTGGTGTTTAGATTTTCTGAGTCCCTCAGCTGTGAGTTGGGTTCTCATGCTGCTGGAACTGTCCTGCCTGCTGCTTGCTGGATGTACTGGAACAAAGGCACCCTCTGCCCCACCATCCAGAAAGGGCAGAACGGAATGAGGACAGCGCTGCCAAGGATGGGCAAAAAGGGGGAGTTTCCTCAGGGAGGAAACTGAGGCAGGAGAGGCCTTCAGCAGCCTGGCAAAGACACCCAAGTCAAACTAAGAGTATTGGTTGATCGTTATACAACAAAAGGTTTCCCCTTCCCTCGGTGCTAGAGAGTAATGATGTTTCCTGTGTCCTGCTTTGTCTCCTGCCTTCCTTTGCCTGCTCTATTTCCCTCCCAGCATCTCTCTTTACCCAGGGCAGCTCCCAGCCAAAGACCCTCAGAGGAATTTTTTTCCAATTCCAAAAGCTAAAACAGGCCTGGCTGAAGTTATGGAGGCCGGCAGTGAAATGTCACTGTCACATCTTGCTCCACTTGCCTTTCGGCCCCTTCTGAGCTCTGCCTTCAAGGGCAGGAACATCTTTTCCTTGCTGCAAGCTGCAATTCCAGCCCATTGCCGTGTGTGCCATGGATCCCAGAGGGCAATTCCCGAGGCTGCCAGGCTGCTGCTCCTGCCGTGCCTCCCAAGGGAGCTGTGCAGGGCCAGGGGACAAGCTCCAGCAGCTGCGTGGGCTCCCAGAGCAGACAGCAGAGGTTGCTTTGCTG
>VZTG01004651.1:0-97927 GCA_013397845.1 Melanocharis versteri
GGGGGCGGGCGGGAGCGTGCGGCCGCAGTGAGCCCGGCCGGCCGAGCGCGGGGGGCGGCCGAGCCCCGGCGCCGCGGGCACCATGGACAGTATCCTGGAGCCCTTCCCCGCCGAGCGGCTCTTCCCCGCCGCCGGCACCGGCTTCCTCGACTTCGGCGACTTCAGCGAGGCGGACTTCCTCAGCAATGTGGTAAGGGACCGCCGGCAGCACCCCCGCTCCGGCGGGCCGGCCCCGGCAGCGGGGACGGAACGCGGCGGCGGGCTCTCCTCGGTCCCCGCCCGCCCCGGGGTGCCCCGGAGATGCAGGTAGCCGGGTGCCCGCCGCCGCACACGGCCAGCGCCCCCCTGGACCGGCCCTGCCGCTGTTACCCCGAGGAGACCCCGCCGGGGAATCTCAGGGCTGTTCTACACCACGGTTTCATGAGCCTGATTGTTGGGGAGAAGTGTGCGGTGCCGGGCGGAGACTGTACGACCTGCCGTGTGTGAGCTCGGGCAGCACCGGGGGCACGGCCGGTTGCCGTCGGGAGGGCTTTGGGCTCAGCGCCTCCTCTCTCCTTTGCCTGTAACTTTTTCTCTGAGTGGCATTTGAGAGATGAAGCATCTACCGCTTGGCGCTTAGGCTGGGCTGATTTACTTTGGAGAGAAGGGTGAGGGGGAAGAGTGACTTGGGAGGAAAATGTGTTGCCAGTCTCAAGAAACCAAAGGGGCATTGTTCACCTCTAGGGAAACTGCCCAGCCTCTCCCAGGAGTCAGGCGAGTCCTCAGTCCAGCAGCTCTCCCTGGGAGCGCGCACAGACTCTTTGCTGTACAGCCCGAGCCTTCCATGGGAGTTTGTGCTGCGGTTCCTGCAGCCCCTCTGCCAGGCAGGACCCAACTCTGAGGCAGAAGTGGGAAGGGCCCCACCCCAGAGGTGATTTGGAGCGATGGTATCCGGCGCTGGGCAGCAGGGCACTGCCTGAATATGAGGCTCCGCCGGCCTCTAAGCGGCTGCAGCCGTGGGACAGTGTGCCTGCCCCGGACAGAGATCTGGACAATGGCTTGTTACTGCCCTTTCACAGTCCTGGCACCTCCCGTGTTCCCGGCGTAGCACTGTGAACGTCCCTGAGGACTACCCTTGCAGTGGGAGCAGGGAACAGGGAGAGGGTGAATCCACTAATGAATCCACTTCTGCTTTGCTACACAAAAGATATCTAAAGCCCTTTATCCTGCCTGCTTTGTGAAGGAGACGGTAGAGATGCAGAATTTGCATAAATATTAAGTGCACTGCACCAAGCAGAGGCACACAGGGTCTGGAAAAGAGATTATGCAGGCAGCCCCATCCCTCAGAGATCTTGCCAGCTCCTAATTTCTGAGATACCACTGTGCCTCAAGGACTGATTCCACTGGGCTCTACCAGAGGCAACAGAGTCCTGCAGTGTTCAGGCAGACCTTCCAATGGCACATCACCCCAAGACTGGGCACTCGCCTTGCCTGCTCGTGTCTGAGAGACCTGTTGCTAGGAGTTTTGTGCTTTCCCTGATTCTGTACACATCCAGCGTGGATGAAGCTATGCTGATAGGAAGTGCTTTATGCCAAGACCATTTATTCCTTTATTAAAATGAAAATAGTATGTATTGGCGGCAGCCCTTTTACCCAGGTGCAACATGGGCTGCAGTCAGAAGTCAGGGAACCCCTAACCAATATAGGTGGTACCTTTTTATAGTTAAACACAACTTCTGCCTGAAAGCAGACCCTGTGAAAAAGAAGCTTTTGTGTAAGAGTGCCATCTGGTGCCACCTGCCAGGACAGTGTGTTTAAAGTGTGAGGTGGCTGTGGGCAGGCTGGCTCTGTCCTGCTTCGTTTAAATGGCTTTTCTGCTTGGAGAGCTGCTTCTGGAAGCAGCTTGCCCCTGTCTTCTCATTAACCATGTTGCAGTGACTCAGGCATCGTTGTGCTCAGCTGACAGCAGAAAGGCGCTTTTTTAAGGCTTTTTTTTTTTTCTGTGGATTTTTTTCCCAACTGCCAGCACCACAAACTTCTGCTGGAGTGAGAGAGTCAAGCTGAAACCTTCTCTTCCTGCAGATGATACATATAAGAGATTCTGTAGCCACTTCTCGCCTACCAAATCCGTTGATGATACAAGAGCCAGAACATAATACATCACCCTCTTTGTTCTCACTCTGCATGACAATGGGGAGGGTGGAAGAAATACACTTGGATTTTCTTGCTAAATCCAGCAAATCTCCTGGGATCTTGAAATGTGTGGAGAAGTTCTTCTTACATAGAACTGTGCAAAGAATCACCGTGCACAATAGCTCACTAAGTTGCCAGTGCCTTTGCTTCAAAGATGGGCAAACTTTTCCAGATATTGGTCAGCAGGCATTTTTCGTAAAACAGGCCAGGAATTTTGGCCATAAAATGTCAGTATGAAATTTTCGTGAGTATGATTTCCTCTTTTCAGAAAGGAAGCAGAAAGAAAAGATGGATGAACCTTACTGCGGAGTCTGTGCTCCTTTGGGGCAAGAATTGTGTGTGTCTAAACTGCTCTCTTTTCCGCAACCTTGGCAGTCCTAATGAGTCATCTTGGTCTTTAAAAAATGGTTCTCTGTATTGTTCATCTGAAGCTGTGACAAAGAATTAATTAAGGCACGTCTGTAGATGCATCTTCAGGAAGGTCTGTGTGCTTGCAACAGAAAAAAAAATTGAATGTGTCGGGGCTGCCTTTCAGAGACATCTGCCCAGGTTGTAGGAATAGGTTGACAGAAACCTCATGAAATTCAGCAAGAACAAACCCCGACTCCTGTCCCTGGGATGGATGGATGGATGGATGGATGGATGGATGGATGGATGGATGGATGGATGGATGGATGAATGGACTGACCCACCAGGGGTCATGGACCACTGGTGAGCCCCAGTAGCAGAGGCAGCTAGGAGCAGAAGTGAGGTGGTAGATAGACACAGGGAAGTGATTGTCCCATTTTTCTTGAGAATCATAAAACTGTGTCTCAAATACAGTGTCCAGTTTTGGGCTGCCTGATACCAGAAAGACATAGATAAATCTGAGTGTATCAAGGGGGTTGTCACCAAGGTAACTGGGAGATGGAGAATTTCTCCTGTGAGGAGAAGCTGAGGAAGTTGGACTTCCTCAGCTGGAGACGAGGCAGCTCCAGGAGGACCTAGCAGAAGCCTACCCGCACAGCTGAGGAAGTTACTGAGAAGATGGAGCCAGGCTCTTTCATGAGTGCATGGCAGAAGAATGAGTCGTCATAAATTGGAATGGGGAAGGTTTAGACTGGGTATAAGAAACCAATTTACCACTATGAGGATTTGGGTTTTTTTTTTTTAAATCTTATGGAGAGTGGTGTCTGCTTGTTAATTGGAGGGAAAATCTCTAAAGGACACAAAACGCCTCTCTTCATTTAGCTGCTGCTAACCAGACTTACATAGGATGGCTGCTAACAGCACTGTCAGTCTCCTTTTGCTCAAGAGGCCACATACTGCTCTTGAACTTAGGCAACTTTGCTCGTCTTTTTCTCCCAGAAGGACCTACCACACATGAAGCTAATCCTTCATGCAGTGCCTGTTTATCAATTTCACCCATTGTCTTGCCAGTCCAGCATTTCTGATCATCTCTGCAAACAGCCATCTATTTGCTTACGGTCTATTACAACTGCACTCAGAGAGCTCTTACTTTCTTGTTCGGCTCTTATCAGTGCTGTGAAACTCTTCAAAACACTTATCTTTTGAGTCAGATTTACCACTCTGCTTCACTGTGTTTGGGACACTGGTGTCAGAATGAAGCCAGAATAAACCAACCAAACAAGAGTCATGTGTTTCTTTTTAACCTAGTGCCCCAGTGGGTTTGTTTCTTCCCTCTGTTCCTGTGTTTCATAGTGCAAAAAACACCTTCAAAGATGACTTTGGGTATTTATGTAAACACAGCTTTATTTTGACTCTATGCTTTTCAAAGCATATACTTTACCTCCTTCAAGAGACGTCAAGGCAAGAAAATAGCCTGCATGCTCACTCAGGTCCCCACTGTTAGAAGCTGCAGAATGGCTGTTCAGGCTGTCCCAGGAGTGCTAACCTAGCTCCTCTGGGGGATGCACAGTAACGCACTCTTTCACTGTGTGATTCTATATGCCCAGGCAATGTGACAGTTGGCATTTTCTGGAGCCTACAAAGGGGCAGCAGGATGGGAGAACTGCTTGTCTCTGTGAATTTGCTCCTTAGGTGCAAACTGGTGGCTGGGCTTACTGTGTGCTCTTTCCTTTCATATTGTCCCGGACTGAAGGAGGAGGAGAGTGGCAGGACTGTATGTAGTGAGCAGGCTGAGAGTGGTGCTGGTGCAACTCACGGGGGAAGCTTCCCCTGAAGATGAAGAGAGGCTATTCACGATGGATGACTGTCACTCTCACAGGAAGCCTGTACACACTTTTATTCCTCTTATGCCTACTAGAGGGACATAAATAGCACTTAAGTGGTGCTTAGGTGTTGGACTGACCTTTGGTCTGACTGAGTTTCATGCTCTGTAAACTCCCTCTTACCATCTCAGTGCACAGTGAAGATGGAGAGAGAGCTCAGGCAGATTTGGTCACCCACTTTGTATCCCTTGCAGTTGCTAGACAGGGGAGCTCCGCTATGACAGGAGGCTGGGTCTCCAGGACTGATGGTAATCTATCGTGGGGACACATGTAGCAAGCATTTTGGCCCACTATTCCTGTGCCTGGTAAAATTTGGTCATAATATTCATGGTTACTCTGCCAAGTACTGGATATGGAAAGGCTATTTTATTTAAATTTTGCTTGGAACTTGCCAGCCAAGACCTGACCTGATGGTACTGAATCCAAAGATAATAGTTCCCATATCTTTCTATTTCATTAATCTCTTTGGATCCATCTCCTTGTTTCTGTACTTTGTGGCCCTGCTGCTCCTTACTATCTCATGGTGGGACTTACACTTGCGGAAGTGCTAGCAGCGGGATGAAACCAGAGCTGACATGGGTCCATTGATCTCTGAGTATCATCACCATAGAGTCACCATCAGGAGAAATGTTTCCCTTTTGGTAACGAAGAGGGGAAGAGACTTGAGCTTCATTTTGAAGACTCTAGGTCAATACTTTGTCCCGAGACTGTGGATCATTTTTGTGTCCTACCTGCCAGGAAATTGATAAACATTTGGGATACCCTTCCTAAATAAACACATTCATCTGTTGGACAACTGCCTGCATGTGCTGGGAACCCATTGTCTTAGATTATCATCTTAGCCAAAGTGGGAGAACCCATTAATTGTGCTCTTGGGCCAGAACTAGGAGAGAGGCTGCAACTTAGAGCAGGAGTGCAGGAAGGCATGTGTCCAAAACAGGGTTAAACAGTGGAGACAGAGCCATCATCTTGGTGGGGAGAAGCAGGAAGGTCTTTGGTGAAGTGCTTGCAGAGTAAACAAAGGGAGGGTTTGGCAGGAGGTGGACATACATCTGTGCACACAGTCCACTCCCCCCGAGAGAGGGTGTCATCAGCACCAGCTGGGAGATGCTGGAGTTGTGTACTGCTCAGACCATGTCTGCCAGGTGATTCTCACCCCACTGGTCTGGCAGCCATTCAATGGCACCATCATTTTCAGAGAGGGACAAACCTGAGGTCTCATTTGTATAGATCAGACTGTAGAAAACCTCTAAGACTGGCCCACTGTACCTCCTCCTGCTACCAGTACAAGTGGACAAACTTGTACTCTGTGGTGGATTCAGAAGCCACTGTGGTATGTGGTGGCTTCTGAATTTGATGAAATATGTTGGGTTCATTGATGCAAAATGTCTTTTGCTGCTCAGGAGGTCATCTGGTACTGCACTGGTCCCATCCCATGCTGCTCTGGTCTCATCCATGACTGGTGCTGTGCTGGTCCCATTGGTGCTGCACTGTTCTTGCTGAAGCCTGGAATGGAGCTGTCTCTGGTAGAGCAGGGATTAGGAAAGAAGAGCATTTTCTGAAGCAACCCCTTAAAGGGGAATTTAGAACTAGGGATTTCATAGCCACAGTTGTAGCTGCACTATTGAAAATATGGCCAGGCTGACACCTCTGTGACTTACTGCTGTGTTTCCTCTGAGAAAGGTTATTCCTCTGCTTGCTCCCTTTTTCCCTCAGCATTTCTCCGTAGGTTTTAAGGTAGTATTTAATTAGCATTTAGTAATTACTTATTTACTATTTAAAGAATTCTCAGTGTTAAAGGAAGCAAATGAAAATGCTTCATTCTCTGGAGTTGTTTTCGGGACGGCCACATGGCAGATCCTCTGTGCATAACCACAGTCAGGATTGTTCTTGATACAGCGATTTGATTCTCAAGACTCACTTGTACCAGTGCATTTCAAGGAAGGGATGACTCAACCCACTAAAACTTATGCATCCTTGTCCTGTTGTGGATAGTCCACTGCAAGAAACCAGATGGTTCTCAAAAGCCAATTGGTGACTGTCCCTGCTGCAGAGTTACAGGAAAACAGGTAGGGCACAGCAATGAAGCAAACCATTACAACTCACCAAAACCTGTCTCTTGGCCTAATTTGGCTCAGAGATTTCCCAGGGAAATTCCAGGTCTGTGCAGCAAGGTACAATGCAGTCACCTATGCTTCAAAGGCAACCTTGTGGCCAGCATTGTTCTTCTTCAGGAGACACATGTCTGCTGGAGGAGCCAAGTGTGTTCGGTCCTCAATTCCAAGCCAATCTTAGTCCTGGGATTACTACATCCTACCAATCCCAGCTTTCTGCCAGGGACTGTATTTACACATCTGAACTGCTGGGACTTCATGTCTCCACATGGGAGACGAGAAGTGAGAACAAGGGTGGAACCAAAGCCATGTTTCTCGGCCGACCCACATGCTGGCACCATCTTTTTCCTGCTGCAGCAGGTGACTTCTGTGCAAGCAACCTCAAGGTAGTTTGGTATCCTCTGACCGAAATCATCGATCCCGTTTTCAGCCTGGCACTAGGACAGAGTGGGTGCTTGCATGGAGCTCTTCTCTTACTTTTTCCTGTATCTGGAGCTCAACATGTGTTGTAAGTTGTTAGGTGTTTCCTTGGGTTGGCATCTGCATGTTTTGCAATGTTCCTCAGAGCAGAAACAGCTGCAAGGGTGTGAAGAGCCAAGGGCATGGCCAGAGTGGCAAGGGACTTCAAGTAGCATGCTGAAAGGCAGGCTGTGTCTTTCAACCCAGTTGCTCCCCATGTCTGCCATGCAGTGTTTACATCTATCTAACTTATTTCCAGCTGCTCAAGAAAACAAATTTTACTTCTACTTTCCTGTATGGTTACATCATTCAAAGTTTTCCTTTCCTGTAGTTTCCTGAACTGACCCGAACACTCCAGCCTTATGCTCTCACCCACCCCTTTCTGACTTCTTTATCCACCTTCTTTTCTCTTTCTTTATATCTCTCCTTTTATTCTAATTTTCTTAAACCTGTCCAGGGCTACCTTTGAAATCATGTGGTGCTGCTCTGGTCTGGTCTGTGTCCAAGTGATAGATGCTTGACACTGATCTTGACACATTGATTAGCCAGAACAATGTCTCACGAAGGTTAGAAGTGCACATATCCACACACTCTTTCACTCCTTTCTTTCTTGTCCTGTTTTATCTTCTCACTTTCTAGGACTGCAGGAATTCCCCATACAGCACTATGCAAGGCTATTCTCCCTGAAACTAGTATGTAATCTAAACCAGTACTGGAGTAATTAGTATCATCTTTAGAGCTCAAAGGTGATGCCTCATGTGAGGTCATTTATTACGATCACTGTCCAGGCTGTTCCAGAGGAAACTCACCCCTGACTACCTCAGCAAAGTTGCTTTTGGCTTCTTTACACTGTGACTTTGTCTTGATTAGAAAAAATGTTCGTTTAGGTCAGTCTGGCTGACCCGATTAGCAAAGCCTGCTCAAAACGCAGTTAGCATTTTTCCTAGAATAGAAGCAAAATATAATGCCTTCAGCTGAGCACTTTGTGTCAGGAGTTCCCCGGCAACAGGAATGTCAGGGCTCTCTTGGGAGGAACCTGGCAGCTAAGGCTGGAGGAGTACTACAACTTGAGTCTGACACCAACTGTGTTACACAGGAGGGAACTGGATGCTGCATTGGTTGTGGACATTCCTATTGGATTGTCAGCCTTCCTCCTGCAGGTGAGCTTTCTTAGACCAATGCCCAAACAACATTCTCTGTGCTGACTCCCCACCACAGTGTCACTGGCTCCTCCTCTCGATGGCATGGCATGTCCAGGGGGAGCATTGCAGCTCAAGAATAACCCATCTTTGCTGTTCGAGGCACAGGGAGTCTACCATGAGAACCTGCTCCCGGCTCTGCAATATTTGCAGCCCTCTCTCTACTTGGAGGAGAGCTTTCCGCTCCAGAAGGGGAAAGAGGTAGAGGGAGACCAGGATGAAGAAGAGGACCCAGTTCCAGAGCCTCAAGAGTTAATTGCTGCATGTCAGAGCAGCTTGATGTTGAATGAGTCTGCTAAATTCATGACAGTTGAAGGAAAGAGCTGGGCAGGTGTTTTTGGCTAAGCTCACTGTTGTCCCATGGGGAGGGACTGCAAGCCAGGCAGCTCAGGGAGGAGGAAACCAGCTCTGACATTTGTAAAGACTGTTGATGGAAGGTTTCTTTCAAAGGCTTTTCAGTCTCTCAATCTGAGAGCTCTTTGCCCAAGGAGTGCTGGAAATGTGGCTCTTCTTTCCAAGCAAATGTGGCAGACTCTCAGAGTTGATGAGGTGCTGTTGACCCACAAATACTGAATTGCCAATTGAATTATGTTGGGCTTGTTTTTGTTGTGTTTCTCCTGTCCTTATGGACAGTGGTGCAGTGAGGTTGCTGGCAATGGGAGAGCTGTATTTTAGTCCTGGCTCTCCCAGTTTCTTAGTGTGTGATCCTCCGGGTGTCACTTGCAGTGATGCAGCTTTTGCTCACTATAAAAAAGTGTACATCCTTATTCTTACTGAAAAGGAGCAGTGTCATCAGTGGGTGAAGCAGATTAACAAAAAATAAGACTGGAGTGGGGTTTTGCTAGTAAGTATCTGCCAGGAAAGGTATATAGGAGCTATTACTTTGCTTCCCTGGTTGGACTCTTGAATGACTTTGCAGCTATACATGTTATTTGCCACATTTTCAGTCTGGCTGATCTATTCTCCACTGATATCCCAGCTATCCTTCATCTCTCTCCTGTTCCTTATCCCTGCGGACTGCACGTGGCTCATTCTGACCTCAGATACTTCAAGCTAATCCAGAGTAATCTTTCTGTGTCAGTATGAATGACTGCGTTGGTCAGCACCAGGATTTAAACTAAAGTACGTTTGCCCCATGCTGTTGCTGGCCTGACCACTCCGGGCCTTACTGAAAACCAAACAAGTTTTGCTTTATAAACCCAGTGAATGGGCTGTACTCATACCTCATTCTGCACTATACAACCAGATCCTGGCTCAGGCACAAAACATAACTTCTCCCTCAGTTTGGTGCAACTTGCTGAAAGCACCCTGTTACATTTTTGCCCCAAACTGCTGCATGGTCAGTGCTGGGCTGAGTTCTCAGGCTCCCAAACTATTTCTCAGCTGGTTTGTAAATGAGAAGGAGGTGACAAGCCGAAAATACCACAATGTCATGGCTTTATCAGTCCATAGCAGGACATTCAAGACCCATGTCAGTCCCTCCTGCTGCTCAGTGCGTGGTTTTGCACTTTCCCTTTCTTTGGAGGTGCCTTTTCTTCGCAGTAACTCTGTCTCGCCTGTTGTAAAGTTAGGACCACCATCATCCTTTGGGAAGAGTGATGCAGAGGTTGCTTTTCCATCCTCTGATCCTTCTCCTGCTCTTCAGGTTTTGTCAGATACAATTGGCAGCAGTCCAGCAGCTGGATTAGCAGTAATTAATGAGCAAATGGCCTGCAGCCCTTTTTCAGACCTCGCAAAGCACATACCTTTCACTTTTTTCTTACATAGTTTTGAGCCCTTTTTTATCATGCTGGGAGAGAGCTGAGTAGCAGCAGATGCTGCTCTGGTCAATACTGGGGACTGAACAGAGGCTGCTGTGCTCCTTTCTTTGCTGCTAATTAGTACCAGGGTGGTAGGTAGAGGCTGCTGGCTAGGACAGCAAAACTGTTTTCTTCCTCCCCTTGTAGCTGCAGCCACAGTGAGCAGTCAGTGGCAGCTGTAAGCAGCTGGGGTGAGCTGTAGCAGAGCAGGAGCAATGCTGATTTCTTAATTTTCCTGCATGCTCCAGGCTCCAGGGGAACAGCCCTTGCAACCTCCTCCTTTGTGACCTGGAGCTGAAGTCTCAGGTGAGGTGAAGGCACACATTACTGTGTCAAGCCCAGCAGCTGCATTGTTTGGTGAGGTCACCCAGCAGCCTTGATACCTACAAGTAAGTGCCAGAGACCCATGACTAGACCAGTTGCCCATCCACTGGTCTCTGATGCCTTTCTGATATTTGATGAAATTGAATTGCACAGAGTTGTCAGAGGATTTATTTACTTATTCTGGGAGAGGAAAGAGCGAAGGATGCCAGAAGGGATGGAGAATAGGGAAAGAAAGAGGGAAGAAAAACCAAAGATGAGAGAGGTAGCTATGCAGTTAGCATTCCTGAGCCATCTGGACCTGTTGGCATGGCCCCATCTGGATGGGCTCACATGTTCATCCACTGCATGATGTAATCTTCATTGTCCAGCATTTGATTTTTGTCCTTGTGCTGGATGGCCTCATATCTAGTGCATGTCTGAAGCGGGCATTTTGATTTCCTGTTGCTATTTGTAGACTTTTCCTGGCCGATCCTCAAGAGCAGCTCAGGCGGTTTGCATTCCTCAAGCAGAAGCAGCAATGCCACCCTGCCGGGAGCAGAGGCCAGCTGCAGCCAGCCTGCCAGCCCAGGAGAGGCAGCCCCACATGGGGAACCAGCTGTGCTTTGCACCGTGCTGCAGCTGGAGAGAGAGTGACACCTCTGCCTGATGCTTGGACCACGGCAGCTGAGCTCCGGCATCGGCTCAGCCTTCAACACCAGCACAGAGAGGGCTGGCAGGACCACTGTTCCCAGGTGTTCATGGGCTTTCCTGCCCTGCTGGATCGTGCAGCAGAACAGGAGGAAGGAGAGTTTTACTTGACCCAAGACCTATTTCTCCTTTTGGTAGATGTGACTAAAAAGCAACTGATGGTCTCAGTGCCTCTTCTTTACAAATGCCAGCACCAGAGAACATCGGGTCTCTTGGCTGCCTTGTGAAGCAGGTGGGCTTCCCAGCACACAGGAAGAGAGGCTGGGAATGATCTGGTCTGACATTGCCGAGTGCCCTCTCTTGATAGTGGAAGGCCTGTTGTCCCCTTCCCTCCATCACTCAGTGCCACTTGCAGGAGGCAGTGCAGTCTAGTCGGAAGGATTCACTCAGGTTCCCACCATGTTCTGTGGGAGACAGCCATGTCTCACCAAGACCAGCTATCTCTTTTTTCTTGTGTCCTTCCTAGCACACGAAATGAAGAAGATTTGCATGTCTGTCTACCTCCATAAGAACACACTGTTTGAAGGTCTTTAAATCACAGGAGACACACAGGAGCAAAACAGCCTTCTTCACTACATAAACTCAATGTGTAGAGGGGCAAACAGTTGAGCTATAGTTCCCCTCCTGCTTTTAGAATCAGAGCAATTCCCAACCCCCTGCATAGTTGGGAAAGTCTGAGATGCTCAGAGGATGAAGATGGGATTTCTATACCAGGTACCGCTGTTGCAAGCAAACCTCAAACCCAGCAATATGAGGGCCTGCTTCAGATTATGCCGGTCTCCATTCTGACTCAAGATGTGGGTAGCTGTGTGATGATATATGAAGCAACAGTTTGACCTGAGCATCCAGTACTCCCTCCCTGACAATGCCTCATCCTGCCCACATGCCCCCCTTAGCTTTGTTTCCTCCAGGGGCTTGGGAATAGGGAAATTGAGTGCAGTGACCCCCAGGGAGCAAAATTATTTTCAGTGGAGAATCTACTGCCTGGTTCAGAAGTCGTCCTGTTTGCATGCGAAGGGAGCAGGGCTTTGCTTTCATAATAACCCAGGGACAGCCTGTCCACCAGGGATGGACTCCCTGGAACCACAGAGCTGAGCTTTTCCACCCAGCTCAGCTTTGTTGAGTGAGAGAGTAGCTCTGGAAAACTATGGCCTCTTTTTAAACCAATTGGCAAAACTCTTGCATCTCTCCTGGGAACAGGCCAGGGATTCTGAGTCACTCTTGAGTGGGTTGTGGCCAAGGTAGTCATACCCAAGATATTAAGTGAGAGAGGAGAGATCCACCCAGGAGTGCCAGCAGAAAGAGAAATAGTCATGACCATAATTAATAATAATATAATGATGAAAAGATTCAGAAATGCACTGCCCACTCCAAAAATAAAGTTTGAGGACAACTCAAATGTTGTAAAGAAAAGAGAGGAAAGAGTCGAGAAAGACCGCCAAAGCCTGCATGTCAGCTGCAATGCAAGGAGTCCTGTCCAGCTGGCCTGGGTTCAAAGAGCTCCTATTGTCCAACAGCATTTCCAAGACACCATTCAAAACTTTCAGAAAATGAACCCAAGATGTAGGGTGAGATTTATCACACAATAAAGGCAAGCCAGATGTGTGCACCCTTTCAGAGAGAGACAGGAGGAAGGCGAAGGAGGAGCAAAGCAGGGGAGCATCAAGCAGCGGAGGCATGAGGGAAGAGGTTGGCATGAGAAGGTCTGGTGCTGTGAGAATCCATGTGGGAGCAGGGGACTGCATCTGTGCTGGGACACATACTGGGCACTTGTGAGGGGTTTCCTGTATATGGAGAACGCCATACTTGGGAAAATTCACTTAGCATCAAGGTTAAGAGACAAAAAGGGAAGATCTCACTGATGCTTTTTTTTTTGTTGCACATAAAACCATGATGGATACTAAGAGGTTGCTTCTTATCCTGAATTATATATCTGCAGTATAAGGCCCTGTCTGAAAGGATGTCCAGAAGCCAAACCACTGTAGATTTTATCTTGATTTTCTAAGGCTCATACAGTCTTCATTATTGCTTTGCAGCACTGGCCACCATGGCAGGGCTGTAACTTCTTTTGCCACAGGAATCACTCACTTCCACCTGTGATATGATTATGTTAAAATCTATTTAACATAATCAAATAATAATAAAAGCAATTAATTACACAGAAAGATAATTTAATCTTTGAATATGCTGCTAGCATGGAGTTACATGACTATAACCTGCCATCATTAGATAACTCAAGTTCTCCCTGCCTGCAGAACAACCCGACAGGGTGGCCATGCCATACCACACTCCACAGATTAAAAGGTGACTTGGATTTCTTCTCAGGAAAATCCATGGTAGTAAGGACTTGTTCATCTAAAAGCAAAAACCCTGAGAAAACATTTTGAAGGCTTAAGCTAGAGAGTTCCTCTTTGCAGTGACTCATTTGTTTGGTAACTGTATTCCTCTTCTACAACAGTTGGTTGTTTTTTGGTTGGTTTTTTTGGGGGGTTTTTTTGGGTTTTTGGTTTTTGGTTTTTTTGGGTTTTTTTTGAAAGAGCTGGATTTATCTGGAGCCTTTAAACTGAGCTCAGTTGCAGATGACAAATTTGAAGCAGGAGGCACTCAGCTCTGTAAGGAAACATATTTGATTACCAGAGCGGTTCCTCTAAGCCCTAAAACCCATGAGGCCATTCACCATCTCCCTTGTCCAGGGATGTCTAGAAAATGGATTCCCAAATCCACCAGCTTCTGCAGAGACCACTCCAATGCTGGGGTGCAGATGTCTGCTTGATCTCAGACACAGGCGCTTTTACAGCAAGAGTTTAGGGCATAATCGGTTTCCTGGCTCCAAAGGAACATGGGATCTTTTCTTCTCAAAAGCTTCTGACATTACTTGAGTACATGATACCATGCATCTCCACATTTCAATTTCTTTTCACCAGCTACAGGGTCCTTGGCTGCTGGGCCCTGCTGTGGAGAAGTCCAGCTTGAAGAAGGGATAGCTGGAGAGCCAGGTGTTGGGAAAGGGTTTTCATAGGCTTCCTTTTCTCCTTCAGCTGTGATTTTCATCCCGTGCTTGAAGTGACTGCCTGATCTCTGACCAGTCAGATATTCATCCTTATCTTTGGAGATGCAGGTCTTTTACCCCTGGTTCACCAGCATCACATCTTCATTCTACCCCAGGATGGTGTTAATCAAGGGTATCCCAGTAGTGACAAATGGTCTGAGAGGTGTTACTGCTCTTTGCGGCCTAGGAAGGATTTCCCCATTCTCCAGAGACTCTGTTTTTTGCAGCTCCACTGCTAAGGTGAAAATGATACCCTCAATAAAAATGAGGAGCTGAAGTTTTAATTTCCTATCTGCTGCTTAGGGCACAGACTTTCCACAGAGATATTGGCAGAAGGTCAGAAATCTGCATTCCAAGTTGAATTGCTTTGAAAACTGTCCTGGTGCAGGACCCTGTTCAGTCTGCTGCCTGCAAAACCTAACTCTTGCCCAGCCTGGCCACTGAAGAGAGTCCCACTCTTGCTCTCTCAAGATTTTGCATGAAAATCCCTCGCATCCTTGAGTTACAAATCAGCTGGTCCAGACTTGGTTGCTCTGTTAAGTGCCCTTTACAAAGGCCCAAGGAATGAAAGCCACCAGTAATGTTTGGTATTAGCTGCATGCCTCAGCTTTTGAACAGAGTACAGCTCTTCCTCTTTCAAGGCCTGCTTTTCTTTATGGGTCTCCAAGGACCTGCCAGGGGACAAAATGTGAATTATCTCTGATTTTGCTCTCTGAGCAGAAGAAACTAAAGAGAAACAGTTTCAATGAGACAAATGAAGATGATTGTCAAGATAATTCAGACCTTTCCTCCTTCTCTGGTTATCTCCCAAAGCAGATTTCCTCTATCTTCCAGTGTGCCTTTCTTGTTGCTTTCTTGCAAGATGCAGAAAAAAAGGCCCATAATGGCATGGAGCTGACAAGCTGTGTGTAAGAGCAGAGATCTGCCAACTCTGGCAGCTTCAACTCCATACTGGGCAGGGCCAGAAGCTTCCAAAAAAGATGGAAGAAATGGTAGAGTGGAATTTATTCCAATTTATTTTGGTTATTGAATAAATGTTCCCATCCTACTGACTGGTGACCAGCTTGAGCAGTTGCACCTCTCTAATTTATTTTTAATTGTATTGAACGTTCATGCTGCATTTCATGTCTTTTGGTGATACTGCAATACGGTTTCACATCAGCATGGCAGTATAGTTCACAAAGAGTCATGCAGAATAAACCAGTATTTCCTTTCATTTGCCCTGCCTGCTGTCACACCGTGCACCCCTCACCATTAAGCAGAATTTTTCTCTAAACTGCCCAGGCAGACATGCCACACACAATTAAATCCATGTAGGGTTTTCCAGGGTAAATTCACCTCTAGATTTGCAAGGCTGGGCTAGGGATGCATCTCCCTTTGTTGTACAGACATGGTTATGGACACCCAGTTGTGTTCTGGCTGCTGTGCCTCTGTGGGGATTGAGGAGGGGGTGGATGGGCTCTGCAAAGAGCACACCTGGGTGGAGGTGGATCAGGTTGACATAGCAGATAGGGCCTTCCCAAAAATGATGGATCATATTTTCACACATAAGGACATGAAGTTCATATGAGCTCCCACCCCCAGATGCTACAGCAGCTGAAAGCCCCATCATGGTGTGGAGTTAGGGTGTTGCTGCGAGCCTGCTGCAAATGCAGCTGAGGCTGCCATGTTCACACAAACAGGCAAAGCACCAATTCAATTCAGCCAAGACAGCAGAGATCTGGGGACAGAAATGACAATACAGCTTCTCTCTCTAAGGGCTACTGCTCGTGTGAAGTCTCTGCCTGGAGACTGACCTTGGCTTGGGAAGGAGCAAAGAAGAGGAAGAGACTCCTGCCAGCTTGTCCAGGGATACCTGCATTCCCATGGAGAACAGCTCCTACGCATCTCTGTTTGAACACAGCCCAGCTGCCACCACAATGGCTAAGAAATAAGGGCGGCTTTGTTCCGTAGCAAGCAGGTGTCTTCAGTTCTCCAAGCTCAAAAAAAGCCTAGGACAAGCTCTTTATTTACCTTTCACAGACTCCTAGAAATTTGCCCCAAATCTTCTGCCAAATGAGGGTTAAGAGCAGCTGATCCAAATGTTTCATCCTGAGAGAGTTGTGTCCAGTTCTGCGTATGGTTTAAGTCCTGCTCTAATTTTTTTTTTTTTTTATCAGAGTAAGCTGCAAGGCAGTTGTAAGCCAAAGGAAATTTGGGACATTCATTGCATATGTAGCATACACACAGCAAAAGCATGCTGAAAAACAGAGGCATTCCTTTTGTCCTCCAGGGTGCCGCTGCTGGGAGGAGAGGTACTCCTATCTCTGCAGATTCAGCTAGTCTCATGCCATAGGCAAACCATGTACTGTAGCTGCTTTCCACCCTGGGCCAGTGGAGCCTGTTTTGCCCGAGGGAGGCTGCTATTTCCCCCATCCTCCCTAGCACGTGCATATCTGCTCGGAACCTGGCACCCACCGGTGGTGGGACGGCACGGAAACGGCCACACCGCTGTGGCCGCGCTGCAATGCCACTTGTCTTGTGAATCATCTCAGCCTGGGTTCTGTGCTGTTCCACAGTCGTTCCCCTTGCACGGCACCTCCAATCTCTCCCACATCACCACTGCCCGTGGTGCTATGTGCCGGCTGCTAATCCCATTTATGCTGAATACACTAGTGCCAGGTGTGGAGACACCAGTGTCCATGACTTTAGCAGTACTCCAAGTCCTCCTTTGGGGCCGCTGGGAAACCCAGTCACAGGCTAGCAGATTTAAACTTTCCACATACCTTTTACTCCCTGCTTTTTATTCTTTCAGGGGCAGAAACATTTAAGTTAAAGACTTAACTTGCCCTCTCCCCCTGCGCCTGGTGCCTCCCAAAATTCTCCCCAATGAACTGCAGGCTTGCGAACTCTGAGCTGGGTATTACACGGCTGCAGTCTCGGCCACGGAATTTCCATGCGGTCTGTGTTGTGCACATACTTTTTAACATCACCCACTCCGTCAGCTGATGGCTTTGTCCCCCCTGCCGGGCTTGTAGGGCAGGAGGGGGGTGAAACCACGAAGCCCTGCTGCCTGCCAGGGAGGGAGGTTACGGCACGCCGCGGGAGCCGTGCGTGGCGGCGGGGCAGCGGCGATATCCCCGGGGCGCTCCCCATCCCGGCATCCCGGGACGAGCGGGCCCGGCCCGCGCCGCTCCGTCCTAACCCTGCACTCCTCCCGCGCGCCGCNCCGCCGCTGCTGCGCCCGGCCTGGGCGCCGCGCCCGCCGTCGCCCTCCCCCGGCTGTGCCTTGAGCCGCCGACGGTCCCTCCTAGGTCCTGTGGCGCCTAGCGCTGGAAATTGTAAATCCAGGCCCTTGGCACGGATGCGCGGTGGAAGGAGGTTTCCACAGCGAGTTGTGCCTGAGTCTTGCAGGGACAAGAGTAGGCTGGGGGGAGAGCTTATCACTCTCTACAAGTACCTGAAAGGAGGTTGTAGCCAGGTCGGCCTCTTCTCCCAGGCAACTAGAGATGGGATGAGAAGATGTAGTATCAAACTGTGGCTTTAGGTTGAACATTAGCAAGAATTTATTCAGAATAAGGGTGATTAGACATTGGACTGCCCAGAGAGGTCATGGAGTCACCATCCCTGGGGGTGTTTAAGAAAGACTGGCTGTGGCATTTAATGCTATGTTCCAATTGATGTGTTCAGTCATAGCTTAGACACAATGATCTCAGCGGTCTTTTCCCACCTAACTGATTCTGTGACTCTACGATTCTACAGACAGCAGCAAATTCTGGACCTAGTTCCAGATCAGGTTCAGTCAAACCCTGCCACCGTGGGGTGTGTGGAGTGTTTGATCCACTATACATGCCAAGGTTGTGATGCTGAAAGTAATCACAGGTAGCTTGGGCATTGACACAGTGCCTGGGAAAGACAGGGGTGCTGCTGCTCAGGATGCTGTCCTGCTGCTGGAGGGGAATGACAGTGGCATTCACAGGCGGTTTGGCCTTTGGTGCTTTGGCCATGCCGTGCAGAGAAGCAGCAACAGCAAGGGGGTAGCAGGTCAGTGGGTCAGTGGCAAGCTGTCCAGGCACACCAGGGGCCTGGGAAGACCAGGCATGGAGCAGCAGGGACCTGTGATACGTGAGGTACAAGAGCAGTACAGGTTCAGGATGGAGGAGCACCAGAGGGGTGGCAGCCAAGGGGTGGTTGGATGATCACTTGTGCCCCTTGGGGTGCACACACACTGACTGGCTGTGTGGAGAAGTGTGCACAGCATCTGTCCGTCTTGCCTGAATCTTGTCAACACTGTTGAGAACTTCACTTTCATAAGGTCTAAAATTCTCTGCATTTTAAAGAGAGCAGAAGGACTGTCTGGAGTGTATGGGCTCTTCTTTCCTGGAATGTAAAGAAAACCTCGGCTGTGCAGCTGGAGTGCAGGGGGCTTCATTCCTTAGTGAAAGCAGAGAAGGGAAATGCAGATGTCACAGCTGGGACAGGAGATTTATCTTGGCAAGCAAAGAGGAAAAAATTTTCAAAAAGAAAAGAGAAAACTCAGAAGAATCCCCTCCCCATCTTCACTGCCTGCCAGCATGAGCAGAACCTCCAACCTGCAAAGGCCTTTCGTCTCCTGGGCCTGGGCTGCCGCCCAGCTGGATTAGCCCCTTGCTGCTTTCTCTTTGGAGCGAGACCATTGTGGTGGGACCAGAGAGGCTGTGAGAACCGGGCTGATCCTGAAGGGAGACTGTGTCCAAACAACTCAGCTGGAGGTGGGAAGGGGAAAGTCACAGTCAAAGAATGGAAGCATGAAAGGGAAAAGGAGGGGCAGATGCAGCCAGGATGAGTACTGAGAAGTGGATCCAGGGGGAGGAAGTCATCACCTCCTCAGCCATGCATGGTGCCACTGGGCTACAAGAGTGCTACCTTAAGGCATCCCATGTGCAACCGGGCAGAGGAGAAGGCTTAGTGCCTCAGTCTCTGCTTGGGGCCTCCAGAGTTCTAACACCAGCTCTGGGTGGGGGTATATGTAGAGCTTGCATTTGGATGTCTGGATGCCTTACATTAGCTCCCAAGATAACTGTTGTACAACAGGAAAGGGTGTTTGAATGAGAAGTGCACGCACGCACATACAGTGTGCTATTTAGACAACCCTAAGCATGAGGTCAGGATGAAAACATGTGGTGGAAATATGTTTGGAAGAGCCAGTGCCTATGTCAATCATCAGGAGTGGGAGGGAGCAGAAGCCAGGAGCTGACAGATTCTCACTCTCTCCCCATGCCTGAGGTGGCCTCAGCCTGAGCAAATTCTACTGTGGCACCAGAACAGGTTAAGGCTCTCTCTAGGGCCTAGAGATGCAATGGCTGTTGCCTCGCCATACCTGTGCACACTGGTCATCCTCTTTGGGCGCTGCCTCCCTGTCCTCCTAGAATTTGAGGGGGACGGGCAGCCAGAAATCAGGCTTGGATCAGGAAATCCAGCACATCCTCGCCATTGCTTTTCTGTCCCTTGGCTGCCCCCTCCCTGACCGCTCACTGGTAATACAGCTTTGGAAACACATCTCGTGCTGTTTCTTGGCTTTGGAGCATAGTTAGAAGGAGAAGGAAGGAGGGTGTGAAAGGGAGGGGAAGATAACAGGAGCGAATAATGCAAAATGAGACTGTGCTGTGAGCTTTGTATCCCATCTGGAAGCTGTTTTCCCTCAGTACACTGCACACCCACTCCCTCTAGGCCAGGATGGTAAGGGTCAAGTTTCTCAGTTGACTGGTCCCCGTTGCTAAAGCCAGGCCCATCTGCATGAAAGCTACTTGAAATATCTTAAAGGAGAATCTCAACAGAGTTGCGGAGTCCTTCATTGTCACAATTAGAAACTCTTGGCCAATCCTCTGAAGAGCAAGAGCTGGCTGATCTCAGCCTGGTTGGAAGGCACTCTCAAAGAGTTTTGGTCTCGAAGAGGCTGTGAGAGGATGAGGCTGCTGTGCTTGTGTATCTCTGTCCGTCCCGCCTCCATGCACATCCAAGTTCCATGGACTCTTTCTTGGACCTTCCCTGGTCTGCTGAAACCTTTGTTGCCATTGTGTTGGTAAAAGTCTCCCCAAAGCCCAGCATAGTCATGTCATTTCGTGGCAGCACATGAAGACCTTTAGCTGTGCTGGCCCCAGCCTCGGTGGGAACAGAGGGCTAGTGACCACCCAGCACCTTCTTTGGCATGTTACATTCCAGCAAGGATAAAGCTACTATCCATTTGGTCAGGTGATAAACCTGCTTCTCTTTATTGCTGAGAAACTTGGAGCACTGACCCTGCCATGTGCTGCTGTGATCTAGACAGGCCTGAATCACCATATCCTAGGACATGCGGTTCCCTGAAGCCTCTCTCACACATACAAAGGAAGAGTATGTCTGAAGCTTTCTCAGAGTTTTGCTAGATAATTGCAGCTCCCAAAATTAGGCTGGGTGGGGCAAAATTTGCATATTCTGGGTTAACAGGCTTAATCTAAACTAATTAGTAGTGGTTTTGATGCCATCTAGCCAAAATAAACTCTGGGTTGCTCCTCACTGTGTCCATCACACTTGGATCTTGACAAGAGGACACTCTTTCTTCTTACCATGTGGTTGCATGCACAGCTGTTTTATACAAATAAGAAATCTAAAATTAACAATACCTGTTGGCTTCAGGAGAGAACAGAGCCAAGCCAAGAGCCCTAGCAGTCTTCCTGGGATGTGGTGCCTTAGCTTCCTGCTGGTCCCATAGTTTCCATTGTGGGTATAGCCAGCTACGAAGCCATGTTATTATTTTTGTTTGCTTTACCCTTCCTTCTGCTGCTTTCCTCTGCCTCTTGCCACCTTCTTGAGCAAAGTAACAATCTCCAGCTTTGTGTCAGCTCTAGGTGCTCTCCCTCCTTGAGGGTGTTGGATCCTTGGTGCCCCCTTTTATGATAACCATAGTTATTGCCAATCTCATAGGCTACCTCCCTTCTCTCCACCGTCTGTGTTTGAAGATGTTGGACTGGTATATGTGTGAATGGTGAGAGCTGAAACGGGCTGCTGTGATGAGAAGGCTTTGCCAGTATTTAGTCGTCCTGGAGGATAAGACCCAGAAGCCCAGAGAGAGGTAGATGCCCCAACATTTATGGATTCCGAGGGAGGGGTGCAAGTTTCATTCTCTGCTCATCACCCATGTTCTTCCCGTACTGTGCAGGAGGTCTCTGTCTCTTGGGAGAGAATGGTCTCTTGGGGGCCTGAACTCCTGCACCTCTGGGAGAACAGTGTTGCCTTCGTCATTTCCAAACAGTGAGGTCTTCCAGCAGCAAGTCTGCTGTGTGGTGTCTAAAAGAATCAGAAACCTGAAATTACTCCAGCCAATGTTGGTGCCTGTGTTAAGCCTCTGATACTCAGTCCCTTGCACTCGTTACTCATTTCTCACCCCTCAGCAGCTGCTGGGGTGATTTTTTTTAGTTTCGGAATAAAGCCAGAGGCACATCTCCGCCTCTTCCCTCTAGGTAGGTTTGTCCAACAATGGAGAGATTGTTGACTGACCAAGGGATCATTGTTCTAAATGTGGGTGGGATGCCGCTAAAAGATAATCTGTGTAACTACTGCATGAATGCATTTTCTTGACTCTCTCTAATCCCACCTCTGCCTTTGTTAGTGCACAGTTGTGAAAGAAATTGGAAGCACGTGGCAGTGTCACAGACAGTGCTCCCCACAGCTGTCCATCCAGCTCTGCTTCTCTTCCATGGCTACACAGTGGTTCTAGTTTTGATGGTCACAACACTAAATACGATTTGAGGCCAGCTCTCTGTGTCGTGGTGCATTGGCAGCCAGCACTCTGAATCCCTTCACTTTTCTGTGGTTCTTGCCCTTACCATAAGGCTATCGTGTTCACATCCTGTGTTTGCTTGTGTTGTTTAGAGAACACAAGACAAAGAACAGCTGTTACATGAGCAGGCACTCTCTGGGGTTAATGCTCAGGACTCCTGAGCATTATTCTTCTATGCTGCAGGATAGGACAAAACCTGGTTTTCCAGTGCTTTTTAGATCACTATCTAACCCAGTTCCATCTGCTGACTCAGCTCCCTCTGAAGTTACACTCCCCACAGATGGTAGGTGTTTTCTGTTACTTGATTCAAGTGCAAAAATGCTCCTAAGCAACTTGGAAATGGCTGGGTAGATTTTACCAAGCTACCCCATGAACTCTGCTTCTGCTGTGGAAACAAGTGGAGAAAACTTTAGCCCAGACATTGCAGGGAGGGCCTCAACACCAGGATTTAGCATGAGTGTGCCTGCTCCACCCCACTTGCACATGCAATGCCTACTGTCCAGGGAAGCCTTGGATGGTCATGTGTTGGGCTGTCACTCTGGCAGTCAGAGGACAAGTGGGAAGGAAGTGAATGGAGAGAAATCTCATGTCAGGCAGAATGCAGGTGGCAGGGACTCCACCCCCACTTCATGCTCTGTGAGCATCTGAGGTTTTAAATTGAGTAGCTGAAGGATGATGTTGGAGGGTGAAAGGCACTGACATG
Source organism: Melanocharis versteri (assembly GCA_013397845.1). Classification (NCBI taxonomy): domain Eukaryota; kingdom Metazoa; phylum Chordata; class Aves; order Passeriformes; family Melanocharitidae; genus Melanocharis; species Melanocharis versteri. The sequence goes on from VZTG01004651.1 coordinate 22,515, forward strand.
TTGGAGATTGCTGCTGCTCACCATCTCCCTCCCCCACTTGGTGGGAAGTGTGGGTCTGTTCATCTAGAGCCTACTTCACGCCCCAGCCTCACCCCAAAGCTCTGACAGCCAGTGGAATGTTGACAGAGAGGTACTGTGCTCAGGTAAAACAAATATACCTTCCGGTAGGAGCAGGAACCTACAGGCTCCAGCATCCGGGGTCCTCTGGCCACCTCCTGCCTCAGTCCTAGCACTGGGGAAAGAAAGGACTGAACACACCCCATGCTTCTCCAGAAGCTGGGCTCTCTCCTGAGCTGAGCTCTCACACTGGAATTCATTGGCATTCATTACTCCACTTTAGGACCTACATGCTTTCTCCCACTCTCATTCATACCCTGTTGCTTTTGGTATTTCAGTATACTGCTTTCAATGCCTTTCTGCCCACCGAGATGCTTTTCCAGGGAGGGTGTTGGGGGGATGGACCCAGGCTGACTCTGCTGAGCTCTCTCCACTTCATTTAAGTTACACAGTTCTGTCTGTGTAATATAGTCACTTGAATCTATCTGTCTTTTCTTTCCTTTTCCTGAGCCAGAAGCCTCAATCTGCCAACAAATGGGATAATTTTTCAGCTGGTGTTTGGCAGCCATCATTTTTCTCCCTGCCCAACCAATGCTTTGTTGTAGCAAATGGAAAAGTTAGTGATTTGACTTCTGAATAGGAGGATATGCCTCAAAGGAAGCAGGTTCCCTGTAGCATCAGGAGCTCAGCTCTGCAGCAGCCCTGGCCAGATTTACTGACTGTTACTGGAATGATTAGTGGAATGATTGTTTGTTGTTAACAGCCCATCTGTAGTGTTTAAACTTCATCGGGGAGCTGAATTTCACAGGCATTATCTGGCTGAAGTACAGCCTCATATGGTCCACAGAGGGGCTGTTGAATCCCAGAGGAAATTAAATACAACAGGGGGCCTTCCTGTTATGTTGATCCAACTGATCTTTTTTCTCTGATGGAAATCAGCAGCTGGGTTGATGTTCTCTGGGGCATCAGTGTGCCTATTGCTGCTGGCAGAGAACATGAAAAAGTGTCTGTCACTATGGACAGGTGCTGAAGACTGTGACTTTCTGCCACACTTACATTTTATCATCACAGGGATCTCTTTCCTTGTACTCTATTCGTTTTGTTGTCACAGTGAGATGATGTTTGAAAGACAGATAGATACAGAGGAAGGGGGAGATAAGATAATGTAGAAAAGTTTCATGAGTGTTTGTGGCATAGATAAACATGCAGTGTTGTACAGCACCACATTCCTTTCTATCTTACTTCAAGGTGTTTTTGTCAGACTGATGCAGGCAAGGAATAGGAACTGTTTTTTTCCCATGCAAAAAGGGCTCATGCTGAGTATTGGCTCTCAGTGCAGAGGAAGGCTCTCAGATCCCTCTTGGAGTTGACACTAATGCTCTTTCTCCCTTTGTCTTTCCTCAGCATTTCTCAGAGAACCTGGATCACTTCTCTGACAATATGGAGGATTTCTCCAATGACCTCTTCAGCAGTTTCTTCGATGACCCGGTACTGGCTGAGAAGAACCCTCTGCTGGACATGGACCTGGATCCGCCCACTCCAGGCATCCAGGCAGAGCACAGCTATTCCCTGAGTGGAGACTCTGCTCCCCAGAGCCCCCTCGTGCCTGTCAAGACTGAAGATAATGCTAACGGTGAGCATGAGATGTGCACACTGCACAGCTTTGGGCACATCTGTTAGCAGAAGCTCTGGCTGGCTTTCATATATAAGGACAAACTGGCTATTCCTTGGACTTGCACGTGGCTAATCCAGGGAAGAATTTGATTTGCCGTTGTCAAATACAGCCCACATTTTTCCCTTCCATTTGTGCTCTGATAGTCACATTACTCCTTTGCCGGGCTTACTGTTATTTACGAGGATGATAATTGGCTGTGGCTCAGTGTGCTGCCAGCTTCTGGCAAGCAATAGGCAATGTCTTTTTAGGACCCTGCAAACTTGGGTGTGGATGCCCTAGATCCGTTTTGGCATCAGGCAGCAAGGTTTTGGCTTGCACATAGGAAGCATGAGTCTCTGGCTGCAACCAGTGCTGGTACATGTGGAAAGCTAAGTGGCTTCTTTACCAGCAGATCTTCTAGCAGGAGACAGAGAGGAACAGTCATTTCAAAACTTATTTTTAAAACAATTCATTTCAGCATAATTTATGATGGCTGGGTATTTTTAGAGCTGTCCTTGCAGAGAGTCCTGTAATTTGTGGGATTGTGTGGGTGTCCCAACAACTGATGGACACCAGGCTGCCTGAAAAAGCAGTGGCACAGGCTCAGTATACACAGAAGACAGCTATTCCTTTGAGCAACAGTGAGACCTGGGACAGAGGCTTCCCTCTCATGATTAGGAATTATCCCAGCTTTCTGGTACAAACGCCAAGGCAGAAGGAGAGAAGGCTGGCCTCTGCTACCTCTTTGGTCCTTGAAAAGGCACAACCATCTGCCACATTCCTTAGGGGCATCTCACAGAGATGCTGGGAGAGAGGCTTATGGCAGGCCAAGCAGCTCTGCCTTAGTACCAAAAAAGCTTTCAATTTGCATTTATTTTTCCTCAGTTTTAACCCCAGTACAGTCTTGGAGGGGGTGACTAACAAAAAAAAAAAAGAAAACCCAAACCAGCGAGAACAAATAAACACTGCTTTGTTTTGCCCCTGAAAATGAATAGGAGGAGATAAGACTTGAGAATGCGAGAAGCCATAAGGATGTATTTGTAGAAAGCAGAGAAATGAAGACTGCCTGCATAAATCTATCTCAAGGACTCCTCTCTGAGACACTTAGCACCACTTCTCCTTCTCTCCACTGTGTCTGCACATGCCCTTCCTTCAGCTGCCATGTCTCAAAGGCAAGACCATGACTCTCTTGAATGGAGTGTGACACTGATCCTTGGGCAGGGGCCAGCATAGGGTGTACAGTGCATAACCCAGGAGAGTTTGACATGGGCCTGGCACTTGCTCTCTGAGAGTGCAGATCAGTTTTATAAGGGAGTAAGGCCCAGCATTACGATGGTGAGTATAGGAGTATCCATGCACCCAGTCCTGCATCTAGATAATTCAGCTCATCTTTCCAGGGCTTTCTTGGCTCATAATTGCATGTGAGTCATATTCTAGTGAAACCCTGAGTCAGGTCCAGTATTTGCAACACTGTGCAGTCCTTTTGGCAGAGCTCCATCCAGTCTCAGTCCTTTTAGATATTCAGTTCAAATTAATTACCCAGAAATGGGTTTTCTTTAACATTAAGCAAGCTCTGCTCAGTCTGCAGAGCTCCTCAGGAATGCCCCTGCTCTGTCTAGGCTTGGAGCTGGCTGAGACTTGTTTTTTATCAGCTTTCTCCCAGCTTTTCTGCAGATCTCCAAAACTCTTACAAATCCTGCCCCTTCCCACATGGTTCCCACTAACACAGGTCAGCTAGGGAAAGCCACTGGGTGCATTTTGACCCTGCTTATCAGTGGAGTCTGCTTTCCAGATGGCTTGTGCATACGGACTGGCTGCTTCATTTCTCAGTACCAGCCCTCAGTTTTGCAGGGTGTGATTTGATGCCAGGAGCAGGGGGAGCCAGGGTTGTACAGAACAGCAGGCACTGGACCAGCCTCGGGTTAGTGCCTGCCCTTCTGTACAGGTCCTGCTTTCACAGTGCTCCTCGCCTCACCTCCTCAGCCCTGGGCAGCTACAGATATCTCTCAGCCCTATTTCTTCCCTATAGGTACAGAGTATCTAGAGCAGAGGATGAGGGTCTTGGCATGCCTCATCCACCAACATCCAGTGAAATCTGCAGTGTTACAGTGTTACCTCTGAAACATCCGCTCAGGCAGCAGAACGTAGAGGTGTCCACACAAAATGCCTACTCTTCAGTTCCTCATTGACCCTCTGATGGCTTATTTGTCTCTGATTCTGCAACCCAATCACTCCCCAGATAAATCTCCGAGGGTGGGAAAGAGAGCAGGGTCAGAATGTAGACAGGAAATGGGAGGACGGCACATACTTATTTGGGTGTCTGCTCCTTGGCCTGTCTGGACTGACAGCACTGGGGGCTGCTCTCTCACTGAGTCAAGTCTGATCAGAGAGAGCCCTTGGTGGTCTGCTCTCCTTTGTCTGGTAACTTGCTAAGCAGCAGCCCTCACAAACAGAGGATACCCCACACATCTGAGAAAAAGGGAAATGCAGATCTTTGCAATAGAAAGGATGAGGAAGAAAAGGCTTCAAATGACAGTAAGGAACTTCAGCGTAGTCAGTAGGCAAAATGTTCCCATGGTAGGCATAGCAAATCCATAGAAGAGTTTAAATGGGGGAAGCTGTGAACTCTTCATCAGTTTCGAAAGGGGTAGGTTCAAGTGAATCATCTGTCAGGACTGACACAGGTTTAGTTGAACTTGCCTAGAACAGTGGGATAGACTGAAAGATCTCTCAAGGTCCCTCATTTCTGTGAAAGGCAGAAGTCAGTCCAAATTTTCTGTACAAAAACACTTGTGGCTGTGTGACACTTTGCCTTCTTCCATCAGAAGGGGTTTGTCTGCATACCAGGGGTAATTAGGACTTCACTACCAGCTGCGGGTTTGGTGTCCTTAGCAGGACAGAGAAAACACAATCCAGTCTGTGTCTGCTCAGCAGCCTCTGCGTTGTCTCAGCTGCGCAGTGCACCCCTGCCTGAGACGCTGCCTGACAACGTTGGCCGTGCTGCATTGTGGGAAGCTCTGGAAAGCAATCCAGCAGCACTGAGAGCAGCACACGCAGCTGATACACAAGCAGCAGTCACAGGAGCTGTATCTGTGCTTGAAGATGTCCAGTCACAGAGGCAGCTGGAAGGAAGGAACATCTCTAGAGAGACCTGTCTAGGCAGAAAATAAGAGTTGCTAGACCAAAGACAGGAAAACAACATATTCCATTGGCAAGGGCAACACTCTGTTATCTGACATAATTGTTGTCTTTAATACCACTCTGTCCAAGCAAAGGCCAGAAGCAGGATTCTGCCCTGGCCTCTCCTAAAGACAACAGAGGCTGAGTAGGGCAAAGACAATGTTGGAGTACCTTTAAGTTAGATCAGATGGCAGCTCCCACATGAACAGCTGCTTGTTTGTACTTTTCTTCGTGCAGGCTTTTCTGGAGCAGACAAAGACCTTTCTCCTTCTCTCCTCTTGCCAGGACATCTTCTGGACTGAGGCCTGCACTGCAGAACTGCTCTGGGCAGCAGACAGGCAACATCCCTGGGCCTGACTGAGAGTGCTGCATGCAGAGAGCGGTGCAGAGAGGTCAGAGAGTGAGTCAGACTGTGGCCTTGTGGAGGCAACTGGAGCTCACTCTGGTGACATGCTTAGCAATAATCTGTCCTGTGTCAAGCCAAATGTATTTTTGCTTGTCAGATAAAAAGGGAAAGGGAAGAGATGAGGATTAGGAAGGAGGGTGCAGGCTGCAGGCCAGCTAGGAGTAGCCTTTTGGCAGGCTGAAGTGTTTGAAGAGCAAAGACTGAAACTTTAGAGCCGAGCCCAGGCAGCTCTCCTGCCTAGCAGTCCTTTTTCCTATCTGATCTGCAGTTTTTCTGGGATCTCTACTTCCAGTGGCAAGCCAGGCTCACATCACAGATGTGCATGGGACAGAGCAGGTAGGAGGCAAGGGGAGCGTGCCCCCACGGCTCCATTCAGTTCTCTTCAGACACTCCCTTTCCCTCACTGCTGCTTCTTGTCCCTGCCAGCAATGACAGCAGGGCATGGCTGCAGACAGCCATCCCCTGAGCAGCCCAGGGTGGAGAAGAGAGTCTCAAAAGGTGAGACTGAGGGGAGCAGCTATGGAAGCAGCCTCACAACGGGAGCTGCAGTGGGCTTCCTTCCACAGAAATGGACCTTCCTCTTCTGTCATGCAGCAAAGCTCTGATACTTGGGACAACATCATTGGGGAGCCAAAGCAGCACTGTCAGCCTTTCACTGTCATCATGCTTGCTCTCTCACCAGCTCTCCAGCACAGAGATGGTGCTATTCTTGGTAACACACCAGGCAGCTCTGTGATCCTGGCCATGCTGCCTAAGGAGCAACAGCCCAGCATCCTCCTCTCACTGAGCCCTGGATATAAATAAGCTCCAGAGGATGAGACCTAGACATTAATGGGGGAAGAAACCCTGCAGCTGTCCTCCAGAGCTGGGGCTGTGCAGTCAGAGCACAGCAGAGACACAATTCCTCTAGCTCTGTCCTGTCTGCTCCCCACACACTGGGGGTTCATTCCCTTTTGTACTCTGTGTTGTGGGCCTGCACATGCTTGTGTGGTGACAGTGCTAAACTTGGAAAGGCAGCCTCTTCAATCAGAGGAAGCTGTCTGCATGGCTTTTTTTTCTTGCCCTGTTCTTGCTGGAGTTTGACTCTCATGTTGTGCATGTTTCAGAGCTGGAGAATGGAGTGTGGTCACTGGGGCCCAAGCTCTGCTCCATCATGGTGAAACAGGAACAGAACCTGGCTCTAGACCTGCCTGAGTCCCAGCTACCTGCCAGCTCCATACCAGTGCTGAACCTCAACCCTCTGCAGAGACTGCCAGTCCCCGAGGAGGTGAGCCCATCTAAGGTCCATCGGGAACCTGGGCTCTCACACAGCAGCAGCCCTGGTGATGCAGACCCAGCCATGTGACTGCAGGGTCCTGCAAGGTGATTTAGCTGCTGGACAGACAGGAGAAGGTGATACAAAGCCCGGATACTGCATTATTTGTCATTCTCCTCTTGAAATGGCAGCGCAGGAGGCTTTACAATCTCAGTTAAATATAAGCATGTTTCTTTGGCACAAAAGCCAAAAGCTTTAAGCTTGCACCTGCCTACCAGAGATCTGTCCCCTCCAATATGCCAGTATTTCTGTAGCCACTCTTGGCTTATTTCCATTTTTCAGAGAACAGTGTCAATTAATGTGATGCCAGTGACCTCACTATTCCTGCATATAGACCTCTGCTCTGCCATTGTCTTTTTCATGGCTTTGGACTTGTCACATGGCCTCTCACTCTTCGTAGCTGCTCACTGGAAATGTTGGTCCCACTCCAGGTCCTGCTTGCTTTTTCCTATGAAGCAGCAGGATTTATTATTTCCATGTAACAAGGGGCCAACTCTTTTGGTCATATCTAGGTTCTTAAGAAGTCTGTTTGTCTGAAGGAGGTTCACTTATGCCACTGGTATGTGGGTGTAAGTTGAGGGCCCACTTCAGCTGGCCTTGAGTCCAGCTGTGTTGGATGAGAAGGTCTGACCAGTCTCACACAGACCTTGCCTATCTTGTAGCAGCTCAGTAGATAACAGTAGAACATCTCTGGGGTTCACTTCCTTTTTTCACTCATTCTGAGCATCTTCCCGTTTAAACAACCATCCAAAACAAATGGGTTCTTCCAGCCAAAACTGTGCACAAACTTCCTCTATTATTTACACAGCTTGAACTTGCTGTGCCCTCAAATCTCTGCTGTGTGTGCTCAGCAGCCATACCATGGTGCTCTCTCAGCTGTGTTTACAGTCTGGAGGAGTTTGCAATGTGTCTGTTTAGTGTAAAAACTCCACCCTATGGTGGGATGGGGGCTGGCAAGCCAGGAAGCTGAGGGGCAGCATAACATAGATGGGAGTAAATCTACTCTTTATTCAGCTCTCAGTCCCCTCCGATTGGAAACAGTTGCCCAGTGGTCCTGGTGAAAATCATGTGAATAGGACAGGGGGGTTGTTCTGTTTCTGTACAACATCTATACTCCCATTTATAATGAAGGCAGATCAAAGAGGGGCTTCCCATGGTAGCATGGGGGTTGGTTTAAATTACACTGTCTGGGTCTATCAGAGGAAGAATTGCCAAGAATAAAAGTCATCTCCCTTTTGGAGGTACTCAGCTCAGTGTATTGCTTAGCAGCACATCCATCTGCCACTGCCACTTCCTCTGCAAATGTGTTTGCACTCTGTGTGCTCAGCAACTGAGACTTCAGGAGCTTATATTTGAACTCTTGGTTTCCTTTATGTGTGGTGAGAGGCTCCTTTGGGGCAGAGCTGTGAGATGGGGCAGGACAGGCAGCAAGGGAGCAGTGGTTATGGGCAGAACTGGTGGGAGCCTTCTGGGCAGGGGAGGTGGCAGTGGCCAAGAGTTCCTTCTGCTTCTCTTCCACAGATTCCTATAGAAATGACTCCAGCACCTGTGATCAAAGCTGAACCCAAAGAGGTGAACCAGTTTCTAAATGTACCTACAGGTAAGAAGATAGAATTTCCTGGTCAACTATATTACTCAGATATAGATTGTTATTATACAGGGAGGAAAGACAACACCTAAAGGCAGAGCCATGCATATAAGGTAGCACTGGGGCAGAGAGCAATAGAGGAGTGGGCACTGCACTGTTCCAACTCAGATCAACTGTCTGCATCAGGAACCACACACAAAATTGTTCAGACAGGGACTCCCAGGCAAAACAGGCTACTTCAGAGTTGGAAATATGCAAGAGTGCCTTTAAAATCCTCAGAGAGACTGTAGAGCTATCCAAAAATAACCATCTGAAAGTCAGGAAATTCAGGATCCAGTTTAATTTGAAAGAAACCCAAGCATCTGAAAATCTGCCGATGTACAAATGAAAGCACTATGGGAACTCCCACTGCCGCAGAGAGACATTCCTTAGGCATATTCCCACCTCCATTAAGGCCCCTAGGGCTCTCCAGTACAAAGTGGGGACAGTTTTCAAGTGCTTGGAAACCAACTGAGTGACCGGAGCCCCATTGGATCAAGTGTGCTGGCAAGTGTGTGAGCCCTGCAGTGCTTCTGGAAGAGCTTTTCTCTCACAGAGCTTCCTGTACTTGTGAACAGGCTATGGAGCAAAACATCACAGGCTTTTTACTTCATTTTGGTTGACACTGGAGTACCTTATTGCTTTGTGAATACCTTCAGTGCCTTGGCAAAGCCCTGCCAGCTCCTCTGCAGTTCCTAGTTTAGCACATTTGAGGTCAGTCTAACCCCTGTCTTGGGCAGTGCTCAGTCCAGCTTTTTCTCAGATTCACCCCATCTTGTGAAACTCATCACTGTCTCCTTTCAGCGCTGTGTTCTGGCAGGGCCCTATGCCTGTACCAACAGGCTGACATGAGAGCCATTGACTTGATCTTTTTTCTCAGTAGATGACCTGGTGCAGATGCCTCCAACTCCACCCAGCAGCCATGGCAGTGACAGCGATGGATCTCAGAGCCCTCGGTCCCTGCCTCCCTCCAGCCCAGCCCGGCCAGCTGCTCGCTCTTCTACTGCCATCTCCTCCTCACCTCTCCTCACAGCACCACATGTAAGGAGGCAGCAGGGCATCGCTGGGACACAGGGCTCCGTGCTGCTCAGAGGGGTTTGGAGGCTTTCCAAGGCTCATGTGAAGCTTCCTGCCCTTGCTAAGGTCTCCAAGCTGAAATGCTCTGTCAAGGCAATGTGATGTCTTAGCACAAGGATGTGGGGACAAGAAGTGCTCACAGGAGTGAGGAGAGGCACAATGAATCTTGCATATCTACCAGCAGCTACCTTGTTTTAGCAGGTGCTGTCTTTCACACATACTTTGGGAAGTGGCCTATGCACTAGAGGACTTTCTGAGGAGGCTAATGAGAGAGAGGAATTACTGAGAATTCCCATAACCAGACCATTTTAACAGTTGCCCAAAAGTTTATTGGCAGGGTCCTGCAGTGCAAGTGTGCAGCCAGACTGACTGTGAAGGAGCAGATGCCCTCACAAGTAAAAGAGGAGAGGAGTTGCTGAGCTGTGCCCCCAGGATCAGGTTGAGAGTAGGAAAAGCACTGCCCTGCACCTATTTGGTGTAAGTGGGCAGCAATGTTTTCTGTTCTGATGTGTACAGCCTCTGGCTGCTCTGCAGCTTTAAGGAGGATCACTGGGGTAGAACTCCTTGCTGACACTGATGGATGCTCTCTGTGTTTCAGAAGTTACAAGGAACCTCTGGTCCACTGCTCTTGACTGAAGAGGAGAAGCGCACCTTGATTGCAGAGGGTTACCCCATTCCTACCAAGCTGCCCCTCACCAAAGCAGAGGAGAAAGCACTGAAGAGGGTCAGGAGGAAAATCAAGAACAAGGTGACCGCAAAAAACGTAATCATGCAGTTCCCATGATTCCATAGCATCCTCAGCTGACCAGTGCTATAGTTACCCTCACCTCCTCAGCTGCACTGCAGCTCAGAAAAGGTGGTACACTAGCACAAGCCTCTAACCCACAAAAATAGTGCCAAGGGGCATCTATCTCTGCTTGCAGGCTCTGCATACAGCCATATCTGGGAAGTGTGGCTTCCAGCCCAGCTCCTGGGAGTGTGTGGCGTGGGATAGGGTCCACAAGCTAAGGTGTCACAGATCAGACAAACTGGTCTGGTCAGGCCTTGCTGGAAGGGCAGGGAAACCAAAGCCATTGCATGGTGCAGGATGGGTGACATGCAGTGTTCACGAGCCAGGCAGAGGCTGTGAGAATTTAGACTGGGATTAGAAAGCATCCTGTGGGAGAAATGGTGAGACTGAACTAATCACCCAGTGACTCAGAAGTGGCCTGAGGCAGAATCAGCCTGCATGGCCACAGCACATACCCGTGTGAGTCAGAGGAGTGGAAAGCAACCCTTAAGATGCTCTCAGCAGCCAGGGGCATAATGCAACAAATGGTTGCAGGCTACAAGCCAAGGAAGACTGCATACCTACAGCATCCATCCCTCCCAGTTTTGACCTGGAGACCAGTAGGAATTACAGACTGGAAGGCAAGTCCCCATTTGCCTTTAGGATGCTGCGTGTGCAGGGAACAGACCAGATGCATGAGCCACAAAGAAATGTACAGAGGCTTATGATACTGACCCCTCTCTGCCCCCCTCACAGATCTCTGCTCAGGAGAGCCGCAGGAAGAAGAAAGAGTATGTGGAATGTCTAGAGAAAAAGTAAGTTTCTTCTTCTCAGTCTTACTTTGAGAAAAGGAATCCTGTCCATGCACAGCCCCCTTTTCTAGTGTTTTGTCTCTGAATTGCTCAAAAAATACAATTCCTTGCAAGGCTGGCTGCACAGGAGTTTGGTTTGGGATCCTGCCCCTACTCTCCTCCCTCCTAGAAATCCTCTTGCGGGATAAAGATTGGTCAAGAAATTTTGTGTTTCCAAGTGCTTCATTTGGCTGGTCTCCTGCAAAACACAGGCTATTTTAGCTGCCAATAAGGTGGGATTTTGGATAAGAGTCATGTTTCCCCACTAGAAGTTGCTTCTATTCTGTCTGTCTCATAAGTGGCAAGCTATCTGAGGGCACTGACCATGGCTTTTTCCCCCTCTCTTTCCATGAAGGTGGACATACGAGCACTTGACAGCAAGAAAAACCTTGCATTACAGTTATTCCCCACACTCTCCTCCACTTCCACTCTCTGCATCAGCTTTGTCTTTCTTCTTGCAACCCTGAGGTCCTGCATGTATGGCAGGTGTAAGCCTAAGGCGACGACACATGACACTGACAGGGTAGAAAATAACTCCTGTACTAGCAACCCCTAATGTGCATTCTCAGGCAAAGAAGAATGCTGGAATCCAGGCACAAATTCATGTTTCTGTATAATTACCGTCTTCTTCCCAGTTACTAACACCATCTGAGATCAGCAAATGGAAAAAAACAACCCCCTAACCCAACTTTAATTAACTTTTCTCCCTGATGCTATTTGTTTATCTTCTCTAGTTGCACAGAAATGCTCAATTAAAGCAGATGATTCAAGGCACCTTCAGGTTCTCATGCAGCACCTCAGTGTGCATGGGTATGTGCAGGCATCAGAGCACATGACCTCCAGCTACTGTCCCATATGGGGACCTTCAAGCCAGGGCTGGGGAGTTGGCTGACCTCGCTGAAGGGGCAGGTCCAGGGCGTTTGGTGCTGGGGCCTCCTCCCCAGATGTGGCCGTGGTGCCTGTATGTACTCAGCAGTTTGTTACGCTAGAGCATTGCTATGACAGATGGCTTTCAAACAATGCCAGGTTTAAATGTGAACCAAAAGCAGCATTCAGTGAATTTTTTTTAATAGAACATGTCTTTGGTCAGCTTGGCTTACTAAAAGTTGGTTTGTCAAAACCTGTGCTTGGGCCCTTCACCATTCAGTTTGACACTCTTGCTGGAAGCCCAGTTTTTCCACAGAACGCCTGGTTCAAAGGCTGTGCTGCAAACCTCCAGCAGGATCAGGCTGTGTATCTGCCCTGCCTTTCTCCCGACCTGGAGGCACTCCCCTTCCCTTGTCCCAGCTGCAGCCCAACCACTTTCCCGTCGGAAGCCGTGGGAACGAGCCTGCAGGTTCTCTGCTGCCCTCAAGTGCCTGCAGTCGGAGCTGGCCTAGCGTTTGCACAGAACAGTCTGAATTTCACAGCCAGGGCGCAGAGCCCAGGGCAGGTTCTCAGTATAAGTGGGAGAGGTTTGACCTTGTCTCCCTCCTCCTTTTTCATGCTTCTGAGAGGGGTTTGGAAGTCATGGAAATGTCTGCATAACTTTGGGTCTGTCCTGACTTGACCAGGTGTCTGTCCTGACTATAACCAGGTGCTCCTGTCTCTCCCAACCCTCAAAAGACTCTGAAGTGAGAGCTGTCACATATAACTGTCCACCTGCAGTCGCATCCCTGCTCCATTAGAGCTGGCTGCGATCAGGTGGGCCAAGTAACATTTGACTCCAGGACCGTATCTGCAGGTGACGGATGAAGCCACTGATCCTCCATGCCCCAAGAAAAGCAAGGGCTGCATTGTCTTAATCTGTCTGGCCTTTGTGACTAACTGGCTATGGGTTTTATTCCCACAGGGTCGAGACATACACAACAGAAAACAGTGAACTCTGGAAAAAAGTGGAGACCTTAGAAAATGCAAACAGGTAAGAGGAGCTAGACTGGACCTTCTGTGGGTAGGGCAGGGTGGGTAGGAAGAGAATTCAGGAGTGCTGGAGCAAGGGGACAAGAAGAGAAAAGCAGGCTCCCCCAGCTCCTGGACGGGTGCTGCTTGGCAAGGTGCTGGTTTTCAGCCCATGACAGCAACGAGGCAGCTGGGTTTGGTTAGCAAGCCTGGAATGTTTGTGTTGGGACGCCAGGACACTCTGCAGTGAGGGGAGGGAGGGAAGGCATGTTTCCCATATCTCTTTGTCCTCCCTGCAATCCTTTGGGTTCATGCTGCCTTCTCCGTTCCCCTCCAGGGCTCTGTCTGTCTCCAGGGCAGATGCATTAAGAGAGGCCCCTCACACCAGCCTCTCAGACCCATTGTTTCTGCTTTTGGGCTCTTTGGAGAAATATAATGCCCTGAGTATATTGTGGCTGTTTCAGGTTTCTCTTGAGAAAGCTGAACAGGCTTGGTGAATACAGGGAAAGCCCATTCTTCTAATAAAAGTAGAGATCCCAACTCCCACCAAATCCAGGGCAATTCCTTGTGCATATGGTGTTCCAGCCCTTTCTCAGCCTCTTTTGGGCAAAGCAAGCCCAGAGAATCTCCGTCTTATCTGCTGCTACTGCTCATCTGAAAGGAGCAAGCTTGCTCCCACAGCCCCTAAGTTCTTTCACCCAAGGCTCTGTGTTTCCTCACTCAAGGCTCTGGTGAGCACTTGTGCTTCTAATATGCAGAGCTGGCCAACCAATCACCAGGGGAATTTGCTTCCTTGGAAGCAAATAATGAAGACTCCCACCCCTGCAGTGGGGATGGGCAGCTGGAGCTGGAGAAGGGCTCAGCTCTGCCCCCTCTTACTGGGCAGGCACAATAGGTGTGAGCAAGGGCAGGGTAAACTGCAGCGGATGCTTGTGTCTATAGCCCCATTTATATCAGCTTCAATTGAAGGGGAGAACCACAGCCAAAGATCCAGTTCTTCACCCACTCCTCTGCTGCCATGACAGCTCATGGAGTACTCCTAGAGGCTCTACTGCCCACCTTCCTCCCATCGATGACATGAGTGCAGCAGCCTTGGTTTCCTGGCCTGCCACTGGTGCTGGGACTGGGGGCTGCCGGGCACGGTCTGGCTGAGGTGTGCGAGAGCCAGAGGTCTCCTGTCTGCCGGAGATATGGCTGCCCAGCTGCTCTCATGCATGGGGCACAGCTTGCCCCCTGGCCTCTCTGGGAGTGTGGGCAGCCCTGCTGCTGAAAAAGTGTGAGCCCCATCCAGAAAAATTGGGAGATTGGCCTGAAAGCCAAGAGATTCTTATTTTTTTTCCCCAAAACACACATTGTGTTCTTTCTAATTGGGTTTGGTTTTTGAGCACTGCCAGTGGGACACTCTGTGCTTCTCTCCACATGTACAAAACAGGATTTGGAAAGGGATAAGGCCGGGATTCTCCTGAAATCTCCTGGTTCCAGGACCTGGCATTTTATGAAAGCTCAAACATACTTGTGTAAAACAGTCAGTGCTCCCAGAGGGAAAGTCAGCAATAGTCTCCATTTCAATAGTATGCAACTCTTGGGAACTGTGCACTCTGTAGTCTCCCTCATCCCAGATTCCTTCACCAGCTCAGTGAAGGGTTCAGTAGCTCTTGGTAACACCTACCACTGTTTTGTGTTATGTGTGCAGATGCCCATGAACAGTTAAATGGGGCAGAGAGACCTTAGCATGTGTTCCAATCAGGGCAGTCAGAGAATTAATTAATTGCTGAACTCAAGATTTGGCTTTGTCTACATCCCTCTGCAGAATTTGCCAAGACTGAAGAAGCTCAAGGGGATCACAACTGTTTCTTATTTCTCTCTCCACCACAGTTTAGGGCACAGGTCGAGCTTCAGAGTACATGTCTCTGAGAGAAGTGGGAACAGGCAAGCCTGTGCTAAAGGTCTGACCTGTCTGCAAAGTTCAGCCTCCATGCCAGAGCTTGGTTTTCATGGTACCCTAGCTTTCCACTGCTCTGGGAGTTGACTGGCTAGGCTTTGAGGCACCCAGGAGTCCTAAATGAATGGGTCATTCATAATGGTGGGTAGGTGCAGTGAAGGTGGTGGTGGAACTGCTGATAAGACCCTTTTTTTTTTTCTTGTTTCCCAAGCCTGTTTGGTCAGAGAACTTAAGCAATATACAGCAAAGGGGAGATACTTGTTTTCACAAGAAGGGAAAATCAAGGTAAAATACAAAGCGGGTAGTGGTATTCTTGGCTCATTTACTGGCTTCTACTTCCTTACTAAGTTTTTATATGCATTGTTTCCTATCACAGGACTCTGCTCCAGCAGTTACAGAAGCTTCAGGCTCTGGTGGCTGGGAAAGTCTCCAGACCTTATAAAATGGCTTCCACGCAGACTGGGACCTGTCTAATGGTATAAGCTTCATTTCCATCTTCCTTATTGGCCACGCTTCTCCATACAGCTTTGTTGATTGCCTGTCTCTGCCCTCTTCCCTGCTGCCCAGCTCTGTTGTCAGTTACATCTGCTCTTTCCTTTTGTGTTACAGTCACCAGAGCTGGGCCCTGTGTCATACGTACATCAGCTGTTTTTGCAACAGCATTAGAATAATTCCTGCATTTTCACTGCCTTGTTCCTTGGGCAAAACAGCACTTTGTTTGCTTTTCATTAGCTATTAGCCATTCAGCAAAAATCTTCAATGAGCTTCTGTCATAATGGGCAGAGTTTTCTTTTGCTGAGCTGGTAATGCTTAATGTTTAACTCAGCAGGGCAGACGAACACTCCAAATATTCATCCCAGTGGGCATTACCTTGTGTTTATCAGCAAGAAATGGCATCTGTTCTTGCTATGCCTGCACATTAGGCTTTGTTAAATCCAGCTGGAATTCTCTTTGTTTGTCCTTTTGACTAACCATAATAATTCGGAGTTGTCTGTTCTTTTGGTAATTCCTGTTTGCCTCATAGTGGAGGATCATGGTTAATAAATATTGGCTTCATTGAGGAGTTTTAGGGCATGCCAGTGTGTAGCCATAAGTAGAGTCAATTGCTTATTCTTCATCTTGTTTTTTTTTTTTGCCAGGGAAAAGTTTCTGATCCATGGTAAAAATATAATCTTCACCCCTGTGATGTCTTTGCAGGATTGTCATAGTAGCTGCTCATGACAAATTTGTCAGAGTTAATTATCTATATCTGGTTATCATTTCTGTACTGTTAGCAGTCACAAAAGGCAAACAGATGGTGAGGTACTTGCCCCATTTTCTCAGCACCCTCTGTCCTGAGGGATTGTTTTTGGGTCCTGGTTCAATGAGATTCCTTGCTTCCAGAGCCCCTGCTCTGTAATTTCAAGCACTTCCTCCTTTCAAAATCTGCTCACACTTTTGCTACTCTTTGCTGCCCCCATGTCAGACCAGATTTTAATGACTGTCTTTTTTTTTTCCCTGCTCTCTGTCTTCATTCCCAAATTCTTTCCACATTTTTGGGTGTGACCCAGCTGAGCCCAGTGACTCATTGCTCCTTAATGCAGCAGCTCCTCAGAGCACCCCTGGCTCCAGCAATTCTTCAGTGCTACTACCTGGAATAAACAAGTCTAGAAGAGGTGCCTTCCAGACATCCCCTGTGCAACAGGCTGATAAAATATCTAATTTAGCTTCCCAACAATGTCTTATGTCTCCTTGCTGCTCTCTTTGTTGCAGGCATCCCAGCGCACAAACCCACTCTCTCAGACTTCCTAGCTTTGAAGCATTTCAAGAATTTGTAATTTGCTTTTCTATCTTTGACCAGTTCCTTTCATAAGCCTCTGAGTTCTCATTTTCCGTTTTCAAATACAGCATTCCTTATCATGACAGATATGTAGAATCATCATGTCTTGCAGCATGGGAGTGGAGCAGGCTACCCTTCTTTAGTCCTGTGTCACTGCTGCTGGATATTTGTACTGCCAGTTCTCGAAGGCCTGCAGTGGTGAGCAGTCCTTTGCCTCCTCAGGCAAACCATTCCATTACTATGTTATCTCTCCCAGATAAAGCTTTCTTGCTATCTTATCTCAGTCTTCCTTGCAACAACTTAAGCCTATTAGAACTTCTGCCCATTGTAATTAAGATCTGTTTATTCTCCCTTTGTGCAGCTGCATTTTATGTATTTGAAAACTCTTGTTTTTGAGCAACTCCCTTCAGTCTGCTCTGCTAAATCACCGTGATTTTTTCAGTCTTCCCTCGCAGGCTGAGTTACTGAATCACTGCTTGTTCCCAGAGCTGTCTTCCAGACCTTCTCCAGTGGCCCTGCATCTTCTTGGAAGTATAGGGCCCAAAGCTGGGCATAGTGTTCCACCTGAAGGCCAGTATAAATCCAGCCAGAAAGCCTGTTCATAATGCTTGGGCTGAGATTTGCCCTTTGCAAAGTGACACTGACCTGGACCCATCTTATGCGTCAGTGTAACTCACAGATCCTCTTCTGCAGAACAGCTGAAACACGTAGCCACTGATGTATTTCCCCTGTTAATCACTCCTGCCACCTTAGAGGTCTCAGCAGGTCTCCACATTGGTCTGTATAGATCTTCCCACCGTTCTCTTGGACCACTTCTTCCCATGTTCAAAATCATTCTGAATTTGAATAATGACCAAAAGCCAGTCTGCTTGTAGTCTCTCCCATCTGCAGGTTTGATACAGTCCATCATTTAAGTCAAGCTTAAAAACACTGAATCTTGCCAGATCCGTAACAGATCTCTCTGCTACTCCATCTGCTACTTCCTCACAGTTTGACAGTAAACCCTTTGATAAATACACTCTCAGTATGTCTTTTTTTGATTAATTTTGCCTCCACCTTTCCAAATGGTTTTGCAGTAGTTTTCTCTAGCTTAATTTCCCTCAATTTTAAGAGGTCAAATAATGAGATGGACAAAAGGCATGACAAAAATGTTTCTCAGAATCAAGCCAAGAGTTATTGTTATGAAGTGTTGTAGAGTTTGAACTAGAAGTGAATAAGAGCATCAGAGTTAACCTGAAACAAAACACAGTGAAAACAGTTCTGTTTTGTAAAGCCCCAGTTGAAAGCTATGTTAAAGCAAGATGTTAAGTATACTGCTCCTTCTCAGCCCAAAAAGCCTGTTTTGTTTTAGAAGGAAAGAACAGACTTTACAGAGCTGGCTCCCTTTTCTCCAAGTTATGTGTTTGGCTGTGATAATTCCAAGCAACATCCATTCAGAATTTTTTTTCCCTCTGTTTTTGTGGAATAAGGATTCTAAATGCCTCATGTGCCTGGTATGATATGCTTAGACAGCATCTATGCTGCCTTCATTTAATGTCCTTTCTTTAAAACCAGCCATGAAGAGTCTGGACAATTAAAATTCCTCTTTACATAGCATAGTATCCCCATGTTATTACTCCATCATCCACATTTCCTGGGATCCACTAGTGGTCAAAATTACCTTGATGTACCAGCTTCTGTGCATTACTTAGGCACAGGTATTCCGAAATAGGTGACTTTTGAAAAGCAGTCAAGCAATTGCTGGCTGTCTCCACAGGTGTCCACTCAGGTCAAATTTGCTCTTTGGCCTCTTTGGCTGCTCAGACTGAGCACTGAGCTGGCAGCAGGTAGTTACAGACCATGCATGGTGCATGAGTGTTCAGTAATTTGGCTCTGTACTGGCAGTTCCCTAAGCTCTATAAAATCCCTTAGGATCAGCACTGGCATTTCACTCTGAAGTTTACTGTTACGGCAGAATTTACAGATAGATCCAGACCTACCTGAGGGGCATTTCAGGGGAGATTTCACGTACCTTTCTCCTGTTATCAGTGCCTAGTAGCTCTGACTGGTCTGCCTGATAGCAGAAGGCACTGACACATGGTCCTGCATATCTATGCGTCAAGCATAAATTTAACCCTTTCCTAGAATTCTGCATCTTTACTATCAGGTATTAGGCAACTGCAGTTCTGCTGTCATTTCTGTCTTTGCATGGATAGTAGCTTCACTTTGCTCTGTGTGTGGTACCTCACAGATTTCTCCTGGTGGGCCTGTTTTCTTTACAGCCCACAACAGCTCCTGCTAAGCCAATTGTCAGGTTCCCTTTGGTCAAGGCAGAGTTTGTCCCTTCTGTTGAGTCTCCCTTTTTTTCAGCTTGTTTCTCAGCTATGCCTTCCACTATCTCTCCTCAATAGGATGGGCAAGTTCTCACAATTGAACCAGAAATATTCCAAATAAAGCAACAAGAGGAAGTTTCTGACTTCCCTTCTTGAATTTGCAACAGAGATTATCACAGCAAGCCCTTTCCCTGTCTGGGCGACCACAGGTACCCAATTGTGAGCCTGACCAGATCTTCTTATACACCCTCATGTTGGTGTGCTGTGGGAGGAGTGTTTCTTCATGGCTAGTGGCACTGACTTTGTGCTGATCTCCTTTCTAGGTGCTGGCACTCTGCTTCGTTCTGATCCTGGGATCCCTGATGCCCTGTCTCCCTGAATTCTCTTCAGCATCACAGACAGTGAAAGCAACACCAGCACCAGACATTTACACAACTAGTAAGAGTGAGTCTAACGTGGTTCCTCCGTTTCAACTTGTCAAACCATTTCCAGCTCTTCTCTCAACACTCCCTGGTCAGGCATAGCATCCTTACCTCTGTGCCTACTCCCTGTGCTGGGACTGTGGCAAGGGAAGACTCCTAATCTATTGGTGGCACAAGCTCCATAACAGCTCCTTGTTGGGCCTGTTGTCATTCTATGCTAACCATTGTCCCAAAACATGGTGAGTGTCAAAGAAAGGAACATGAGAGAAAAGTCCCAGGGCAGACTGGTTGTCTTCTGAAGAGGCTGTGTGTCCAGGGGGGCATTTGCTTCCTGAAGCTGGGGGGAGGAGGGTATCCTGCACAGTTACACATGGACAAGGCTGGGTGAGCATGTGCTGAAACCACGATCATGACCCACACCCACTGCAAGAGACCTTGTCCTGATTGTTAACCAATGCTCTCCTTTTTTCCAGTTCAGTCACGGAGCCTCCTTTTCTATGATGAGGGTGCTGGCTCCTTAGAAGAGAGCTATAGCTCCTTCCTAACCATGGACCATCCTGAGGGGTGGGAGGCCAAAAAAAGGCAGTCTGAGGAGGGAAGGCCTCATCTGGCCAGGACACATGAGACGGCTAAATATTTGAGCAAAACCCAGGGGGGTCCTGACCAGAACCGAACTGACCCGACTCTCAACCACCTCAAAGAGCAATTCCGTGAGAGGTAAGCAGGTGGGGCCACCTTTTGAGCCCAAAACACAGCATGGTGTCTGGGGGTAAGCAGCAGGCATGTTCGTCCCCTCTGCTGCAAGCTAAGGACAGCTGAGCCGCCCAGGACAGGCAGTCAGCTAAGAGCAGTGGCTAGAGGAGGCCAGTGCTGGCAGGGAGCATAAGAACAAGTTCATTTTCTAGAGCAAAAGTTCGTCTATAAAGCAGTGTCCCACTTGCATAAAGATGTGGAGGGCTGGATGACTTACGCAGTCCCAGGTTTGTGTTCCACTTAGTGCCCTGGGGAAGGAGTTCATCGTAGTCAGAGCAAACTAGCTGGGCACACAGAGAGGTGAATTTGCATAGGAGGCAACAATGAACCTTGACTGATGCCTTGTCTTTTCTTTTCCTCAGGGAGACAAGCTCCAGTGAGACAACTGAATTCTTGTAGCAGCTGCTGGACCTCAAGGCCTCATCTGTCTGATTGCAGGATTCCCTCCTCACCAAGCAACTGAGGGGACTTGGCAGGAGAGGACACTGCATTTAGACACTCCTAAACTGGCCTTGGGTTCAGCTTCTCCCCTTCCCCATCGTCCCCATTAGTGCTGATCTCTCTGAGGGGAGTCACAGGACTGCCAGAACCAGCAATAAGTGTCTGGAGAAGCCCTGAGACTTCCTCTTCTCTGGCCTTACCTCCTGCTTAAATGAGCACTACCCTAAGGATGTGGGCTCACCTTGAAGAGGAGGGAGACCAGGGGAAGCCCACAAACTATTCAGCTCACTCCCCAAAGCCTCCAGACCAAGGGGGCTGTCCCCACATGTGTACCCCTTGGCTACATCAGATGCACCTGAAGGAGAGAGAAAGTGCTGGATTTACTGTCCTGCCTGAGGGTTTCAGGAGTGGGTGATGCTGGTGCTGGAGAGATGGCTCTGGAGAGTTTGAGCTCATTCCTTGCCCTCCATATGTTAGTATATTTCTGCTTCCATTGAGAGAAAACCTAGTTCTTCCTTGCTCTAGTTTTCTCTTGATGGACACGCCTACGTAACTTCAACACCAACTATCTGCAAAGATCTGCACACAAACGGAGTGGGGGAGAGAGATCCCAGACAGATAAATCACCATAAAAATTAGCCAGCAGCTTCTGGGTAACCAGAGCTCTGAAAGAGAGTACAGCTTTCCCTCACAACCCACTTCTCCCCACCCTTAGCACCCCTGTTTTGGCAGGGGTGGTATTTTTCTTTCTGTTCCCAGCTTGGGCCCTACAGTGCAGTGCTAACCTGGTCAGTGGCCTTCTCACTTTCCATTCTGCAGGCCTCCCCCTTTGAGAGCAGGTGAGAGAAACACATTCCCATAATCTAACCCCATCCCAGCTCTCCATCCCCGATTCTGCTTCATGCCAAATGGGGTCTTCCTAGGAACCACCAAGGAGAGCTCTACAGCCCATTGGAGGGCTGTCAGATTAGCCATCATTCCCCTCACATCCTCTGTGTGCACAATAGTGTTGTGAAAGCCACTGAGGACGTACTGGCATTTCTGGAGAGAGGTACATCTGTCAGGAAAGAGGTGGTATGTTGGAATTGGCCAGGGTCACCAAAAACCGTTTTAAACCTCTTCTTTCTAAATGCTGATAGCAAAGGTAGCAAACTGTTGCCATACCACCTCTCAGGCCAGACTTGCCAAGTTTGGTGTTGAAGTGACATCATCTCAAGCCTATGCCATCCTCTTTAGCACCTGGACACCCATTTCTGACCCTTCTTCCTCTCCAGCAAAAGTCCTGCAAAAACGCTGAAGCATCTCCTCACTCCATTCCCTCAGCTGCCATTTGATGGAAGGACAGTGTGGGACACGAGTGTTGGAGATCCGGGATGTGGCAGGTTGCCCCATGTGTTACACGGGAGTCCCTGTGCACTCTGCCAGCTCTCACAGCAGGCTCCTCTTCTGCTTGTTTCTCACCAAGCACCCTGGACTCACTCTGCACTGCCCCAGCCACTCCTCTTCCCCCAGGCTGGGAGTGGAGAAGGCTCCCTGTAGAGGAAGGATGGGATGGCTCTTGCTCAAGGACTGAGAGAATTGAGGGAAGGGCCCTCACATCCTTCTTTTCTCCCTTTTGAAAATTGGTTTTGCCCCTCAAAGTCATTTAGGAAAATTTGGACACAGCTGGCTGCAATCGTGCGTGCGTGGCCAGTGGGGAGATGAAGAGGAAGGCTTTCAGCATAGCTCTGCTCTCCCCACAGGCCCCGCTGGTCACCAGATACCACTGCATTCCCCATCCTCCACCTCCACCTCAGCACAAAGAACCACTGCCGGGTCCAAGCACACCCTCTTCCACCCCAACACTTCCAGTGAGCATGTCCCCATGCCTCCCACTCCCACCGTTGTACAGAGATCAAGAGCAGAACTCGTTTGTACATAATGAAACTTATTTTGTATTATTGCCGATCCCTTAAGATATTGTATTTTGGAGACTCTCAGATCCTATTTTCAGTATTGTATTTTATTAAGAATTAGTGCGGGCTTGGCATCTATGAACTTCTTTCTTGTAGCAGCTCACTTTTCACTTATACTCCAGCAGCTGCTTCTTCTCTCTTAGTTTTTTTGTGGTTTTTGTTTTGTTTTGTTTTGTTTTCAAGCCACCCTTTCTCCTCCTTCTATCACTTGCTCTGCATTTGCTTTATGAAGCAAAATAAAAATAAAATAAAAAGATGCAGCATCAGCCCTGGGTTGACAGGTGCTTTCATTGAGGCATGGTTGTCATGCTAGCCCATGTGAACAGCTCCTCACCTCCTGCTCCCTCTCCTGTTCCCTGGCCACGTGCAAAATTGGCTCAGTACTGGGACCTCATGCTCCATGTCAAGGGCTAGAAACAAACTTGCATGTTTTATTTCCAGCAGCACTGTCATTGTCATTTCTTGTGCAGTTCTGAACAAGTCAGAACTGTTCTGCCTCAGTTTCTTCTCCCCCTCTGAAATACCACTATCATCCTCTTGGAAGGAGGAAGATCATGGAAGAAAGTACATGAGGAGCAATGAGCTACTCTGATGAAGAGGCTGTGCAGGGGTCTGTACAACAAAGACATAGCTCATAGCACTATGGTCCTATCCTGTCTGAAAAAATACTTAAATCTTTTCATTAACTGTAAAAGCACAGCAGCTGCACTCAGATTGGCAACGACCCGGGTCCTGGCTGTCTGTCAGCCTGTACATCTGACAGTCCATTTACATCTGTGAAAACTATAGGTTTTGTCCTGATTTTGTGTGAAACACAAAGCAGTGGGGTCTAGAAAACAAATTTTCATTTTCTAGCAGGCTCCAAGTGGGTTCATTAGAATTTGGCCAGTGAAACAACTCCTTGCAGTCAGCCCTCCATGTCTGGAAGGCAGCCCAAGCAGGAGCTCCTTTCAGAGATGCTGTAAGGTGTCTTTATCTCCCACCTCTGGCTGGACTGGTACAGCAGGACTCTGCCACAGCAGAATGTGAGGCTTGTGGCTTGCAAAAGTCTCTTTCTGCCGATTATAGTTTCTTTGTGGAGAGAAGTAAAGCTGTTGCCTCACTGTTTTGGCTGAGCTGGCCTTTAAAGAGTGTCTGGGAGAGACAGGAGCTCTCTTTTCTGAGCCAGGTCTGTACTGCCAAGAGGGAGTTTGATGTGGGATCCATGGCAGGTTAGTCTGACATGGTTTGCAGACCCTTGCAGAACTCCCTTCCCCTGCCTACCCACCAATGCAAGGAAATGCCTGACCTTGCCCTGCAGTTTCTTCCTGGGCCAGAACTGGTTGTGAGTTGAGAATCTGATGTTTTCCCTGCAGCACCTTGTCCAAAAGCAGCCTCCTAACCCAGTGTCAGTATGATGCACCTTCCCCCACTATGGGGTGGGGCTGCTCCCTGCACTCACCAGATTTCATCCAAAGGAAGGGCTCAGCCCTGCTTTGCTCTACCCTGTGAAACTTCACACAGCTCTCTGGGAATTGCCTTCCAGGGAGATTTTGGCCTGCACCCTTCATGCACACTCCAAAACAGGTGCAAGAGGGAAGCTCTTAAAAGGATGAGTTCTCCAGGCTTTGGTTCCTTTAACACTGATACAGCCAGAGCAATCAGAACCCCTTCCATCAGGAGAAAATTTCCCTTCATCTTGACAAATTCTCCTAATTCTGCAGTCTAGCAGATAATTCTGAGCTGCTCAAAGCAGGCACATTAGGATCTTTTGATCCGCGCTATGCCTCCCAAAATGCACCAGCCAATCACACCTACCAATTTGGCTACAGCAACTAATTAGAGCAGATTGAGAGAATTAGCAAAGCAAGAGTCACCTTCTTTACAAGTCACCTTCAGCCTCACTCAGTTGCACTTGGCCTGCTCCAAGTGCCCCAGCTGAGCTGTGCCACAACAAGCTGGACTTCTGCCTATTCAGGGTCACATTTCTCAGAAGCCTCTGCACTGTCAATTCATACAAGCCCTGAACAAAAAAATGCTAGCAGAACACGGAGTTTGTTTTTCAGAGACAAATTATTCCCGATTGTTCTGTTACCGGGCCAATTAAAAACAAAAAAAAACCANGTTTTGTGGCTTGCTGCTGCGAAGCCAGTCACTGGCAATACATGGCAGCAGCCTGGTGGGTATGTTTTGTTTGTTACAGGAGGACATGTGCTGTTAGGGGTCTCAGGAGAGAATCCCTGCTCTCCAAGCAGGGACCGGCATGGTCCCTCTTGCTGTTCCCGTATGGGAGTGTGCTAGCACTTGTCTCACACATCCATCATGGGATAAACAGGCTTTGGTCCTGCTACCTGGCAAAAAGCCTGGGCTTTTGGACACCTTCTGGGGAAAATAGGGCAGTTGCACCCCCTCACACCCCCCAGGTGCTGGGGGGCTTGTTAGCAGGGATGGCACCTGGATGGACACTGACCTGGCCTGCCACAACAAATCTGTGTTGATTTTCTGATCTGGTGGCTGAAATGGGGCTTAGAGGTGAGCAGGGTGGAGGTCCTTCTTATGCCCAGGGAAGGAGACCGTACCTTCACAGAGCTTTACTCACTAGAAATGCTGCTTCCTAGAAAGCTTGTGTCCTGCCTGTGCCTGCAAAAACAAGGGTGGGGTCTATATGGTAAATACCAATGTGCCTTTGCACTGTCCCACATGCCCACACAGAAGGAAATCCCTACCCAGGGCACAGGAGAGGCACGCTCCTGCATGTCCCCGGGGTAAGCACCAGGTAAGCAGGTGACCTGACTCAGCTAAAGGGTGCCAGGAGGACAGGACTGACCCAATCCTGCTGTCCAGCCCTATCATCCTCAGGCAACACCTGCCTGCACTTCCCAAGTCCTAAGGGAGCTCCAAGTGAAGGGTGACCCCATTCATGACAGAAACACGGAACAGCCAGCAGAGACAGGTGGGCAGAGAGAGGTGGAGAAGCCTGTGCAATCCATTACATCCCCTCATGCAGGCATATCCTGTGATGTCTCCTCTTCTCCAGACACACAAAATCTGGCCTGCCCTGCCTGTGTGACAGCTATACAATCTGGCATGTGGGTAGAAAGGTAGAAACCCTCTGCTGGCAGCTCCTCCCCACAGAGAGGGTTTATGTAGAGCAAGATCAGGCCCCTTGGGAAGGCAGGAGGTACCCACTGTCCAGCCCTTTACTCTGACTCGACCAAAGGCACTGTTAGTTCAGGGCTCTCCTGTGCCTGGCTCAAAGCTCTCCTGTGCCTGCAATAAGAACCTCTGCTTCCCACCCTGAAGCTCCTCTCCTATGGCATCGACACATCTACCAGTGAGAAATGCTCTCCCTTCCTTCCTACCTGGAAGTCTGGACCCTGCTCTCACCCACTTCCTACTTGTATCCATTCCTGACTGGCCATCCACTTCCTCAGCCTGGTGGCCACAAAGGACAAGACAGATGTTTCCCAAAATTCCCTGGGAGCAAGAGTGGACCAGCATTCTGCATCCCCTGTAGCTCTTCTGGGCAGCCCGTCTTTGTCCTGCCGTGGCAGCCCAGCTGTCACAGACGAAGGTGGCTCCCATAGTCCATGGCAACAGAGGCTCCCTAGGCGAGGAAGAGCCCCGGGGCCGAAAGAGAAGCATCGCACTGAGGGTGGTGAGGACAAGGTGCCACAGGTCCCTCTGCACCAGCTGGGCACCCACTGCTTCTCCCTTTCCACAGCCTGCTCCCAGCCTCTGTGGGCAGCAAGAGGACATGGAGCGGGGCCATGCACCCGTGCAGGGAGTACTGGCAAACTCCCAGGCAGGTCTCTGTCCCCACAAGTGAGAGTGAAGCTGCTGCCCCAGGGCCAGCTGTGCTTGTGCACAGTGCTGCTGGGGGAAGACTCACCCAGCAGCACTCCAGATTTCAAGGAGAACGAAATTCCTGTGGGGGCTGGAGGGGCTGAGTCACACAGTGAGGAGGGTGTGGGGCTCCCTGCCAGTCACGATTCCGTGGAGGAGTGGGACTGGGGGCTGCTGTGCCCCTGGGAGGCACAAATCCCCCAGGAGGCGCAGCCAGAGAGAGATGTCATTGTGACTTTTAGGGCCAGACAAAGGTTCGGTAACTTGAACTGGAGGTGCCAGTGGGCTGTGTTTACCAGGAAAAGCCACAGCACTTCCTCAGCCCCTGCTGCTTCCCAGGTTGGGGTCAAGAGTGGCATGGGAATGTGCTGTGCCACAGCGCCCTGCAGCAGAGGCGCCACAGGGCCATATGGACGTGATGGGGAGTGCTGGCACGAGGGATGAGATGCTCCTGATGACTCTCAAGGTGATACAACAGTCAGAGCAGGTGGAGGACAGGTCCCTGCTCCCATCATGCCAGCCTTTCACAGGAAAACACTGGGATTACGGGTGACTGCAATGTGCTCTTAGTGCAATACATGACTGTAGGACCTTGCCATGATGCAGGGGATGGCTCTTATAGACACGAAGTATGAAATTTCCAGGGCCTAGCAGGTAAAGGCACAGCATGTGAATCTGGGGCAGAACAAACCAGACATATATGGGAGTTTTGTAGGGATCTCTTACCCCAGCTGACATCTGCAGTACCAGGCTGGGCTGGGACTGGGTCACAAAGTCCAGTCGCAGCCCAGGAGAAAATGATGCAACTTTTCTGATGGATGTGGGCAGAGAACAGAAGGGCATTTCTACCTTTGGATGCCAAGATTGGAGAAAAATTGACTTGAATAAGGAAAAATCAGGAATAATGTAGGCTCCTAAGCGGCGAGGAGCTGAGTGAGCCAGCTGGAAGGACAGAGGCCGTGCTACAGCAGTACCTCTGCTCAGCTGGGTACCACTGTCCACAGCTGGGGACCCGGTCCCTGGACAGATCTCATCCATGTTGGATGATTGGACACAACAGCAGGTACTTTGGTCTGCTGCAGCTGCTACTGGTCATGCAGTTTTCCAGGCTACCTGAGTTCACCTGACAGTAGGTCTGGTCAAGACAAGTGGCTGACACCCAGCTCCCCGAGCAGCCCTTGCAGGAAGGCAGGTGCCAGCTGGACCGCGGGCAGAGAGGGGAGGCTGAGTTGTCACCCTCCTCTGCCTTCGCAGACTCCGAAGAGTTAAGTGCCAGTTTCAAGTGTCTCTAAGGTGACACCAGGCTGCCTGCTGGATGCAGCTCCCCGCAGCCCCCTCCCCACGCACACAGCACACACTCATGCTCACTTTCTGCTTTGTCTTTTGAGAGCTGCTCCAGGATTTGTGCACAGGCACTTTGCTTGCTGCCTACCTTTCCCTGCTGCTCCCGCTCAGCTGCTGCTGCCGGGGACAGTGACGGACGTGCCTGGCTCCAGAGGGATTTCGCAGAAGGCAATCCAAGCTCTCTTTCACTCACTGCAAGCATCGTTATCCCTGGACTGTGCTTCTCCAGCGAACGCCGTGTTCCCCACTCCCTCCCCACTGCTCTCACAGTGCCAGCACCTCCGAGGAGCAGCACCAACATCTCCGGGTTTGTGTCAGATATTCCTCCGCTTCAGAGTGGCAGGGCAGTAGAGACGGCAGGAGGCTGAGCTGCTGCGTCTGAGCTACTCTAGCTGCTATCAAGAGGCCAATAGATACTACTGCAAAAAGTTGGACACTGTTTTCTCTCACGCTTTTCTCCCTCAGGGAGTTAAGCCTCACCGGGATTGTCCCACGGCCCTGGGGAGGCGAAGCAGAGCAGCACTGTGGGACCCTGCGGGGCAAGACTGGGCTGCCCAAGAAGTTCTGGGGGTAGAGTGAGACTCCTCGCCTAGACAGACATATCACTCCAGCATGGCTGAAGGTCCCAGGAGTTGGAGAGACTTCTCCCCTGCCAGGAGCGATGGTGAGGTTGCCAGGGGAGCCACAGCAACCTTCCGGGGAGCAGCAGATACAGACAGCACCGGGCAAGCACAACGCTTGGGCCTCCGCAGCATGGATCCAGCTTGGGAGGAGATGAGAGGGGCAGGGGCCGTGGCGGAGGTGGAGCAGCAGTTCCTGCACTTGGCCATCAGAAAGCAGGTCTCCTACAGGTAGGAACACCTGGGTCCCCAAGTGTCAGGGCTGCGCTGGGGCACTGGAGCGGCCTGTCCCTGAGGCATCTCCTTCCCATGGGGTCAGGGTTGGCTCTTTCCACCGGCCACCAGCACATTCCCACCGGAAACCATTTCAGCACAGAGACAAGGCAACTCATTAGTCCAGTCCCTCCTATCGCGTGCAACACCCCCTCTGCAGTGGCAGTCTCATTATCACCTTCGCAGGCCCCCTTATTTTCCTTCTACCCAACTCCTTCTTCCCATCCTGAGACTGTGATGCCTCCTAGGCAGTGGTCGGGGCCTTTTGGGGGTACCTTGCAGCAAGAGGAGATCTGTCCTGGCTTTTGGTGTGACTCTTCTGTTGCAACTCCTGTGCTCACCCACCCCTGCTATCACCAAGCAAAGCTGGCAGAGGTGAAGAGTGGTTCTCACAGCTCTCACAGGGGTTACGGGAGCCACTGCCTGGTGATGCTCAGGTGAACTCCTATTCCCAACTCCAACCATAATGCCCGAAATCCTGCTTGGGTCAGCATCTCCAGGACTTCAGCTCTATTCTTCTGTCACAACAAATAAGGCCTGGTGTCCCACCCTGCCCTTTCTTTCGATAGAAGGGTGTTTAAACCCTTCTGTGGCTTACTACCCCCCATCTTTGCAGCATGGCTTTCAGGTGTAAGTGAGGAGAAATCCTTTGACCCTGCACCTGCCCAGAGTAAACATGAGCACTTGCAGGACTGACCCTGGATTTCTGGGAGAGTCTGAGACTGAGAGGAGGGGAGAAGGCAGGAGCTGCCTTCTTACCATTCTCCAGAGCTGGCTTGGCCCAGAGATGTTTGTGTCCTTCTGAGCTCCATGTCACCATGTCATGCCATGCTCAGCAAGTGCCACATAGTTTACAAGCAGGTGGAAAACTGACATGGAGGATCTTGGTGCCATGCCCACTGCCATGGCAGACAGAGGCTGGACGAGCTCTCCTGCCTCTGGTCTGGGCCCTGGGGACCCTGGGGTGCAGAGCTCTGCCAGAGGGAAGATTTTGGGCAGGAGCTGTTGGTCACCCCCCCATCTGCACTCCCATGTGTACAGCAGCCCTTTTCCCCCCTTGCAAGGGCTTCAGTGCAAGCTGTGAGCAAATTGCTCTCTAATACTGCAGTAATGGGAACTAATGGGAAACCTCATTAGTGCCTGCAGAGCAGGAGGGGCCCCAAAGCTGACTCATCTCCAGCATTTGTTATTCGTGTCGTGGGTGGCGAGCAGGAGCCGGGGTGGCAGAGACCTCCCCAGGTGCCCTGTGCTCCTGAGCCTTGCCATGAGCTGGGGCAACCCGCAGCCCTCCTTGTCCTCATTCTGCACCCAGGGCTGCTCACTGAGCTGGGGGGGTCTCTGCCCTGATGGCACAGAGGATGAGGAATTACTGTGCCAAGCAGAGCAGGATTTTCTCCTCGTAGCTGTCTTCTCCAGATGTGCGCAGTGCGCTTTGCGAACAGATTAGCCAGCTGCAATTTTCCAGCCTCCCCAGGGGAGGAAAGGACCATATTGCAACCTAAATTATCAGCCTGAATTTGTTCAAGAATTATCTAAGGCTGCTAAGGATTGTATACACCCTGCCCATCCCACCGCATCCACCCCAAGCAGGTGGCTCAGTTTACATGCTCCAGCCTGTGCTGCCCTTACACAGAGCCCCTCTGCCCTACACAACCCTCTCAAGGGGTCTCTTTGCAAGGGACTTTGCCCTGTCCAATGCAGGCTTTGCAGAAGGGAGGATTCTGAGAGGATGGAGGGAATGCCGCAGCAACCTGCAGGCCAGCAGCAAAGGAAGAGGTGGTGCCTGGGATGAGCTGCTTCCTCCATCCTATGTTTCGGATGGCCAAGCAAAGGGAAGGAGAAATGGGAGAGGGAGTGTCTGGGGGTGGAATCTGCTTGTTCTGTCCTGTGACACCCATGTAGTTTCGGGTCTGGCTGCTTCTTAGGGCAGGTCAGGTGGTGACACAGCTGTTACCCAGAGATGGGCTAATCTTCCATCATGTGCCCCTCCTGCAGCATGAGAAGTCCTAGGGGGCTGACAGAAATCCCTTCGCTGTGCTAACTCTGGAGACACTTACTGAACCCTGGTACAGAGTTTGGAGGACCTCCTCCATGGGCCGTGGGCATCACAGGTATCCTCAATGTCAGCTGAAGGTTGGTGTCCCCAGTCCCCTTGCTGCCAACCTGCCTGCTCCTGCTGGGACCCATTAGTCATCACGAGGGGCAGGCGGCATAAGCTGCTATAAAAAGGTTTTGAAATGAGCAGAAATGATATTAATCCCATGGAAATAAAGCTTCTTCCATAAATAGCTGCCACAGTGTATGGAGGCGCCTTGGGCGGGTGGAAGAGAGCTCAGCACTCAGGTTATATTTAGGGCTTTGAGTAGCAGTTTCGTGCCAAACTTATTAATGATACTGGCTTGTGCACCAGATTTGCACATTCTGGGACAATTTTCCCAGTAGGTAGGTGCCTCTGCAACACCAGAAGGACCCAGTGCCCTCTGTCACCACAGCAAACCTGGAGCAAGCACCAGGGTTGTGTGCCTCGATCCCTAGACAGTCACTGCGGCCAAGGAGAGTCCAGAGTTAGCTCCTGCTTGCCTTGAGTGTCTCCACCAAGGTTTTGTGGTGGGGCAGGATCATCTCTAGCTCCCAGAGTGGGGTAGCTCCAGTGGCAATAGGACAAGCTAGAGGCTGGCAGAATTTTGCTGTAGGGAAAGCCGACCTGGAGCCAGAGAGGCGTGGGACAGGTGGTGGCAGGTCACAGCAGCACCCTGCAACCTCTCCTGAGCAGTTGTGGGCTCCCTCAATTTCGTCATCGCTTTCTGATGCTTGCAGCAGTAGCCTTTGTCACTGCCACTGCTCCCAGCAACCCAGCCCGGAGGGGTGTTTACCCAGAGAGGAAACCACAAGCGCACAAAAGCTCCTGTACGAGCTCTCCGCAGGCTCCGTCTATGGGGCGGGGGACGTGCCAGGTGTCAGACGCCTACCCTTCGACTCTCGGTCACGTCAGGAGGCAGCGCCCGGACCAGCCCACGCACCACAGGGCTCCACACAGGCATCTCTGGCAGCGGGGAGCAGGAATCCTGTGTCCCTCTGTGCCCCCCAGCCAGCTCCCGTCCCTGCTAGGGGATGTCAGGCACCTCGGCTGTTCAGCGCGGTCCCCGGCTGGCAGATAGGACGCAGCTAATGCAACTCACAGGCTGTTCTATGCCAGGGAGCTAAATATAACCCGGGGAGTGGAGCAGAGGGGGCTGCTTTGTAATGTAAATAGCAGGGGAGCTTGGTCACAGAGCAGGCAGGCCAGAGGGGAGAGCTGGCAGGAGCTGCTGGAGAGAGGGAGGTAGGAGCCGTGAGGGGCCATGGAGAAGATGGTTGCAACTCTCTGCTGTCTTCTCTTCCTTTTGC
This sequence comes from Melanocharis versteri, assembly GCA_013397845.1. NCBI lineage: Eukaryota > Metazoa > Chordata > Aves > Passeriformes > Melanocharitidae > Melanocharis > Melanocharis versteri. Next base: position 54,422 of record VZTG01004651.1, read on the forward strand.
CTTCAGATCTGGACTCTGGATGTTTGTGAAGTCCCAGGACAGCCTGGGCAGCGCAGGGGCTGAGGAAGCAGGAAAGAAGAGCTTCCACTGCCTGCAGGGAGAAAGGGACAGAGAGGGGATCTCCTTCCTCCGAGTCCTGCCTGCTGGCCTTTTAATCGTGTTAGCCCTGCTCTGCAGAGCAGCATAATCAAATTCCCATTCGTTTCCAGCAAGCCAAACCCGCTCCACTCTGACAGAGACATCTGTCTCCGCATCCCTCTGTGCAGCAGGGGATAGGAGATGGGTGGCACGGCCAGAGGGAAGTGCTAGAAATGAGTAGGTGGCTCCTCATAGACAGTGGTCAGGGGTGACAAGTGTCTCACTATCCTCGGCCCTGACTCTTTCCAGAAGCAGGGACAAGCTCTGCTGGGCCCCACTGTCAGACACAGGCTCTAGTGCACGGCACAGGGCTGGGATGGATTTGGAGTTGGCTTGGAGCACAGTGCTGGTGTGTGTTCACTGTCATTCTGGCTCTCATTCTGGATGTTCCTATGTGCAAGGCTATGGGACTGTGTGTAACAAGAGACAGAAACATCCCCAGGAACAATTTTGGAGAAACAGGGAGTTTGTGGATACAGCCTGGCTGTGTGGGGACATACCTGCAGCACTGGCAGGGAGGGATGGCATAATGCAGCCCCAAGCCCCATCTTAAACCAGACACACTCCCTGGTTTAAGGGAGTGTCTGACCCAAGACCCTGCTGCTGCCAGAGGGGATGCTCCTGCCCTTCCTCCTGCTGTGGCTTTTCCACATTAGGCAAGCCAGGTCAGCTAGCTCTCTGAGGCAGCAGAACACAGCCTCCCTCCCCTGTCTGTCCCCACAACCACAGCCTCAGCCTTGCATGTGGTGTGGGTGTGCGGGACCATGGGGTCCCCGAGCAGGCCAGCAGGGAGGTTGTTAGGGGCACTAACCAGTCTTAGGGGCAATGCCAACCTGCATCCAAACACTCCTGGGTGGGGAGAGCTGGGTTCCCTGAACCAAGAGCCATCCCTTCCCCTGACTACTCCCTCCCTTATCTGATCCCTGCTCACAATGAATCCCTCAGGCAGGTATCCTGCTGAGTTTGGCTGAAGCAGGCAGTTTAATCCTTTCAGTACCAGGGTGCTGCACAAACCAGCACGAAGACAAGGGTGCCAATTCTCAGTAACATCCAGCACAGTGACCCCCATCCCTCTCCTGTGCTGCCTACAGGGAAGCCTGTGCCAGCAGGGTCTGTCTCCTCTGGTCTTCTGACCAAGAACAGCCAGGACTGGGATTTCTAGGGGTTCCTCCACAGTTTTGCACCAAGCCCAAGGGACAGAACTCTGAAAGGACACACGGACACAGCACACAGAGGATGGTGAAGGACCCAGGGCAGGGCGTGTTACTTCTCCAACAGCCTCACCAAGCCCCGGAACTCCTGATCCTCCTGGGTAAGAGGACTAGACATCAACACCATGAGACAGAGCACGAAAATGAAAGGGAAATGTCTGCAGGCAGGGAGAAAACAAAACTAACCCATCATGGCATGCAAAGCAGCGGGGATGACAAACCCTTTCCGCAATAACAAAACTCTCCCCTCCCTGATCTGCAAGCTGGAGTTAGGCATCCAGGACCTGCCTTTTCCTCTCTCTGCACAGTAATTAATGCAGCGGGTTGTGTTCAGTTTCAGAGCTTGCCTGGTGAGATCAAGGTCTATCAATGTTTTTTTTTCCTTTTGAAGATGCAGTTTAAAGCAAGACCATGTGCCCCTTTAGAAATGCCATCTGTGCAGGCTGCCAGGACCAGCTTTGCTTGCTTGCTTTTCTCTGGCCCACAGAAGCTGTCCACAAACCCTCTTGGTGATCTGAAGCTTTCCTGGAGCCAGAGCACACCAAGTAGCATCTGGTTGTGAAGAGCTGGGTTTTTTGGAGGTGGGGACAGGCTGGGCCTGCAGGCTTAGTCTGTGTCGCCTCAGACTGGGGGATGGATGATGAATGTCAGGCTGTTTCTCCACTCTTTGGAGGCCTCCTAGATGCTTCTACTTTTCACACTGCTCATTCCTGGTTTACCAAGGCGTTTTTTCAATGAACTCCAGTGCAGAGTGAGCAGATGCTGGAGGCTGTTTTCAGACCTGCCACACAGGGAGGACGCACACACCCAGGGGTTGTGAGTGCTGTGGTGCCGTGCAGGGTAAGGATGTGCATGGCCCAGGGTGGGTGGCAGGAGGACAGCCCTACCGCCATGGCCTGCTGCGCACAGCGGTGCTGGGAGCTTCGGGAGAGGGGGCTGTCTCAAGTCTGGGGGCATTCAAAGAACCACGCAGCAAGGGAGGTGCGGCTCCTCGGCGCGCAGCCCAGCGTGCCAGGACGTGCTCCTGCTTGCTGAGGGTGCGCACGAGGCTTCGCTGGAGAGGACCCGGCAGAGGAGGTGGCCAGCGCCGTGGGAAGAAGGCCGCGGAGCCGGCTGCGATGACAACCGCCCTCACACTTCCAGGAAGTGCAGAGAGAGGAACCAGGTGGAGGGTGCAAACAAAGCCGGGGCCCCGGGCGGGCGGCCGGGCGGCGGAGCACTGCCAGGGACCTGCCCTCGGGATGACTCCGGAAAGCGGCTGCCGGGGGAGGAAGAGCGAGAGTGAACCCCGGGCTGGCTGAGCGCATCAGCTCATGCTGCGGCAGATGTGGCGGCATCGCTCCTGGGACGTTCCCCAGAGCCCTCCGGGGGACGTAGATATAAGGTACCCACCGAGCTGGGCTCTGCCGCCTTCCTCTTATTGTTGGGGGGCTGAAGTGCTGTGCCGGGTGCTGACAGCACATGATTCGTGGGCTGGGGGGAAGGCTTCCCGTGCTCGCCCAGCGCCGTGCCCGCAATCCCCTCCTCTTCTCTTAGTGCCTGGGCTTGCGCAGCACAACCTCCCAGCCAGGATGTCAGAGGGCCGTGCGAGCGCTTTCGACGCCAAGCCTGTGAGCACGGCGAGCCAGCCGGGCTTTGTCTGGGCTGCCGGTTTCTGGGAAGCCGGAAAGTGTGTCCCCATACCCACCAGCCCTCCTGGGAACGGCTGGTACTTGAGGTAGCCAGTGGGACCCGCCCCAGGGTGTTAAGGGTCGGCAGGAGCACTGTGAAGCGGGCAGCCAGGGCCCTGCCCTGGCAGCCCCCGCAGCCCCGGCTTTCAGCCTGGCTCCGCACCCTTGGGAAGCGGGGAAGCTGCCCTTGCGGCCGGCACATTTTCCATGCAAAGGAAGAGCTGTTCTTTGCCTGGACTGGCAGCCATGGCGAGCAGGCCAGCCCCTGCCCCTGCCCGCTGAGCCAGCGGCCGCCAGGCCAGGGTGTCGCTGGGCTCAGGGCGAAGCGGGGCAGGCGCTCGCCCGGCTGGGTAAGAGCATCAATGCTGGCCTCGGCGACAAGGCCGGCGGTGGCTCCCGGTCCCCGGAGAGGGCGGTGGCGGCGGCAGCGGGGCTGTTGGCTCCGTCCCCTCCGTCCGGCGGTGAACAATGGGAGGCGGAGGCAGGGGGAGGCTCCGCTTCTGCCNCACGGCCGCCGCCACAGCCCACTGCTCCGGGGCGTCAGGCGGCGCCGAGCCCGAGTGGGGGCCGTCGCTGCCGCCTCCGCTGGGCCGCCGCCACAGCAACAAGCGCTTCACTGGCCTCAAGCTCTTCGGGCGCAGGTGAGCACCGGGCGGGACGGGCGGCGGGACGGCGGGGCCTGCCGGGCGGGGGGGCGAGCTCCAGGTGGTGCCTGCGCCGTCGCCCCGGCACCTGGCGGCGGAGCGGGGCCGAAGGGAGCTAGGCTCCCGGGCAAGGGCTGGCTGTAGGCGGCTGGAGCATCCGGAACGGAGGTAGCGGAGCAGCGGCTCCCGAGGAGCCTCCCGCCGCCGGGCCGTCAGCAGCCGCCTCACCAGGCCCGGTCGGGGGACTGACCCCGGCTGAGCGCAGCCGCGGGGGGCTGCGGGACAGGGCGTGGGGATGGAACGGAGCGAGTTTGCTTTTCCCTCCTTTCGAGCTCTTGGCACGAGCGGTGGGAAGTTGGGGAGCATTGCCCTCGCTGCGCGCGCTGTCCTCCCCGTGGAGTCGGAGCCTCGTCTTTGGGGGATTCGCTTCCACCCGCCCAGAACTGCCTGTCTCCATCCCCGCACGCCCGTCCCGTGCTTCGCCTGCGACACTGGCCGTCCTGCCGCGCCAGGGGATGGCTGTGCTCGTCCCGTGCTGCCGGCTGGGATCCCGGCTTCGCATGCATCCTTCCCAGAGCCAGCTGGGCTTCTTGTGCCTCCCTCAGCCTCTCTGTTGGACTCGTGGGGATTTGGACCGTGTAAGCGAAGTACGTCGAAGTACCTCTGCCAATCCGGAGGTCTTTGAAAACACTGAGTAACTGAGGTCTGAAGGAACCTCTAGAGATCACCAGGTCCACACTGCTGTCTCGAAGCAGGGTCGAATTTGATCAGGCTACTGATGTGTGTTTTGAGTGTTGCCGGGGTGTAGAGAACACAGCTTCCGTGGACACCCACTCCCGTGCTTCAGCTACTTGGGAATTTTTTTCCTCTAATAACTGTTCAGTTTCCCTTGTTGCAGCCGGTGCCTGGTCTCTCTCAGGTTGTCACTGTGCATCAATCTTCTCTGTACCTTCCCATCAGTTTGTTGAAGATGGTAATAATGTTCCCCCTCAAACTTTTGTGCAGGCCAAACCACCCTCATTATCTCATCGTCTCCTTGTACTTGATAACTCTTGCCTCCCGCCGTGTTGGTGGCCCCGTGACAAACTTTCTACATCTCATGAGTATTTTTGGCATATGGGAGCAGTTGAAGCAGGATGCAGTACCACCAGGGTGGTATCACACGTGCTGAACGGAGGGGAAAGGCTCCAATTTCAACCTACGCAGCCAAGCCGGACCTGGGAGTGGATGGTTTGCAAGGTCACTCTACCACAGAGCACTGTTCTCTGCTCTGGTTTCAGAGCTGTCGACAGTAGCTGCCTTGAGCTCCTGGCAGTCTCTGGCCTCTTCCCAATACTGTGTGGCGTCTCTGACTGCTGGGACTTCAGGCTGCTGTTACTGCAATATAGATCAGAGCCAAGGGGAAGTTCTCCACGTGTGAACAACCTTTGTCAGTGTGGACACACGGGGAGAGGCAAAGTGGGATGGGCAGGAGGAGCTGGAGGAGGCCAGCAGGCCCGCCAGGACAGCTGGGAATGGCCACTGGGTTGTTTGGTGCATTCTTGCCCTTCTGCTGCTGATGGAGGGACCCAGTTCCCTCTGGCTCAGGGTGATGAATGCAGCACCCAGAGCTGCAGAACAGTGAGGAGAGATTCCCACAGACCTCTGAGACTGAAGGGGCTCCCACACATGCTGGTGGGAGGTAGACTCAATGGGAAGTCATGCGGGATAACTGGCTGCATGCCACTGAATTCATGCCCACCTGTGCGTTGGAGCAGAGGATGGCATGAAGTTTCTTCACCTCCTCTGAGGGAATTACAAGGGAAGGCTGTGTGCTATGCTTCCTTTTGTCAAGAAGTACAGCCAGCCCCTCCCCCCAAGTGCTTTCCAACAGCCATCAGTGAGAAAATTTGCACCCTCTTCTATTCTGTGCTTTACCCAGAGCATATGTGGCTGCGAAACAGGTCTAGAGGAAGCTTAGGTAATGGGGAGGAATTTGCTCACTGGCAGCAGTGGGTCTCTGGAGAGCCCTGGCTTCAAGGAGAGGGGTCTCCTGAGGTGGACACCCTGTGCTAGACTCTGCCCGCAGCAGCACTGGGAGTCATGGCCAGGGGTCCTCAGGGATGGGCAGGAGGAGCAGGGGGGTCCGCAAAATGGCGAGAGAGCCTGTCTTGTCCCCAGGGCAGGTGAGCCCTCAGGGGATTTGAAGCAACAGAAAGGTGAGCCCCCAAGCTCTGGCCTCCGGTGGTGTGTTAGTCCCGTGTTTTGCAAGCAGGCTTATTTCTGTGCCTTATAATTGCCTTACAGGAGGGTGGAGTAATTTTCTCTAGAGCCGACAGAGACAAGTGCACAATACATGCATCCGGGCCATGGATGGGTAATTCTTTTAATTGAGCTGATAAAGAGATTTGGGCTGATCAGATAAGAGGTGGTTAGGATTAAATTGCCTTTCTAGGTGCCCTGTTTCTTATGCTACAAGTGAACTGCACAGTTTGCCCTTTCCAGGGAGGAACTGGGGAAGGAGTGTAAGTGCTGGGGACAGCGCCTGTTTCTTGCTCGCCCCCGTGCCAGTGAAGTGGGATGCTGAAATGGATCTTCCCTGTGGGCTTCAGAGCTTCTGTAACAAATCCCACTTCAAAGGAAGTATGTGTAATGGCTGGTGCGATAGCATCAGCAGGGACCATAGACTCCAATGGGGCAGCTGGCAGATGGTAGTCCAGCAGAGAGCAGAGGACCAAGTTTTTGGCTGTGACCCTTTGGCAGGTCTTGTGCTGGAGCCTGCACGTGAGCCTGGGGGTGCCTGCCATTGCCCCAGGAAAGGTCTGTGGGTGGCACAGCCTGTGGGTAAACGGCACTCAAGAAACTGAGCCGAGCACCCGCCTACATCTTTCTGGGACGTCACTTGTCACTGTCTTTCTTGCAGCTTGATGCTTACACCCATGTGAAAGCTGAGAACGATGTGCCGCTGGGACGGCAGCCCAGCCTTCCCCATCCCTGCTGTGTGGCAGGTGCCCTCAAACCTGCTGGCCCTTGGGCCCACTTTCCCCTGTGCAGGTGCAGTAGAGGGGTTGTGCAGTGGAGTAAGCCTCAGATGCCCTGGGGGAAGACCAGATGGTAGTGAGGAGCCTGAAGTTTGTGCTCTGCAGGCTGGCAGGCTGAGAGCAGTGCTTCCCTCGGGACAAGCTTTTTCACAAGGCACCTTGCTGCCAGCTAGCTGTTGAGCAATCATCTTCCTACTTCTCCTCCATGCATGCAGATTCTGTATGCCTCTAGCTCTGAAACCCTCCAGCCTCTGCTCCCCATCCTGCTCAGAGTTGATGGGTAGCTTTAGCTGGGCCTGGGCCAGTGTCACCTGTGGGAGTCCCCAGCTGTCCCCTGCAGTGACACTTGGGCTTGCTTGCAGGGCAGATGGGATGTGCCGAGAGAGTTGTTTCCGCTGCTGAGTTTGCTCTGTGATCTCTGCTCAGGGCCTGACCTCCTGTGGGGCTGCTCAGGGACTTTTTTTCTCAACGGGGGAAAAATAAAGTACTGGGCATGCTGAGTAGCCGTACCTGTTGGCAGCCAGTGCAACCTCACAGCAGAGCCCAGCTGGGGCAGCTGCCAGCCCTCAGTGGGGCTGTGGGATAGGGCAGGGAAGGATCAGCATGGGGGGTCTGACTGCTTCCAGAGGCTGAGGTCCTCCGTGGTATGGGCCCTACCTGCCACCTTCCTTGTCTCTCCAGTCCCAGGCACCCACTGGCAGCTCCCTGCGCTCCCAAGATCAGAGCAGGGGCTGCCACAGTGACATGTGCCTGCACCAGAGAAGGTGTCAAGACCTTTAATTATAGCATCACAGAATGGTTTAGGTTGGAAGGGACTTTAAAGATCATCCGGTTACAACCCCCCACCATGGGCAGGGACACCTTCCACTAATCTTCTTAGGAGCTGGAGCATCCTTTCCAGGAAACCCTGTGATCTGCTCAGGGGGATGAAAGGAGGGAGGATGATGGACCGATTTCCTCCTTTGAACAAAAACAATAGGAAGAGTCAGGCACTGGGTTTGGGCACAGGTCTTTGCAAGGATACAGTGTTGAGAGGAGAGAGACAGAGCTGTGGGTGGTGCAGGCGGGGAGAGTTTGAGAGCTGTTTGGTTGTTTGAGTCCTCTTGGGGACTAAGGAGATGCTCGTAAGGGAAGGCCAGCCCTCTGCAGTGGGGGCGATGCTCTCAGGAAAGGCAACCTGAGCTCTGGCAGGTGGTGGGAGACACAGTGTAGGATTTCCTTCTCTCATCACTGTGCAGTGCCTGGGGAGCAGACAGTCTCCCCAGAGACTTGGCAAAGCCTCTAAATTTAACTTGCATCTCTGCTCTTGGTGGAGCTCTGTTTTCTTTTTCCCAGGTGACTCTGAGCTGAAGCTCCTAAGTTATCTCTCAGCCATGCATTTGCTTGCTTGCTTTTAAACCAGTGCTGACTTTGAGATGCTGAGTTCAAGAGTAGAGTGAGGGCTGCAGGCTAAGACTCCTTGACCCTTGGGCCCACAAACAATCTTTTTTGGAAGAGATGGGGTACTGGCAGGAGGTGAATGGCTTCTGCTGGAGACTTTTGGAGGTAGGGACTCTGGTGCAGATCTGGCTTGGCAACATGGGCTAGGCATGGAAATAGGGGAAACCTGTCCTGCTGGTTCTTGAGCTGGCACCAGGCTCTGGGGATAATAAGTGGTTCTGTCTTTGCAGTCCTGAGTTCAAGAGCTTTCCCTGGGCCAGTTCTCCAGTAATACAAAAGTAATGCTCTGTGTTTCTGTTGCAACTTGCAGACCCAGCGGCAGCTGCAGTCTGTCTTTGGGAGCTGGGAGGCTTTCTTCTTCTCCCCATCAGGATGCCAGGTGGAGGGTGAAGCTCTGCCAAGGCAAGCAGTGAGGCTGCGCTGGCCAGGCCGGTGCCCAGCAGGAATGGAGTCCTCTCCACACTGGGCATATGTGTTAGACCCAGTGCTGTTCTCCTGCTTGCAGTTTAGGGGTTGATGCCTTAGGGTGCTAATTTTGTAGTTAACTGTGAACTCTGTCCCCAGGGGAAGGTCTTCCTCATTGTGCCAGGATGAGGAGCTGAGAGGATCTCTTCCAACTCCATGCTGTCCCAGACAGTAGGAGTTAATGGGCCTCCTATCTCAGCCCTGCCTGCCGGGGGGGGGGGGGGTTGTGCTGTGTGGGTTAGGCTGTCAATTTCAGTTTCTACCTGTGACCATTGCTCCAGTGCCTAGAAATAGCCTGGCTGAGCTTTGCCCATCAGATGGCTGTCAGCCCTTCCTGGTAGTTCAGGGCCTGGGGAAATGAGCTAAGCAAGCCTCATCTCAGAGAAGCCCTGCCCAGCTGTGAGAACTGGAGACCTGTCTCTGCAGAGACTGCAGGATGCTGCCCAAGCTGTGGGTGCCGGGTGGCAGGTACATGGCACTGGTGGGAAAGCCCCACTCTGGAAGCAGATGGAGGTCTGGCTGGAAGTAGTCCCACCCTTTGACTGCTGCCCTGTCCTCCATGTGCCCTGTGTTGGTGGGAGATTCCTTTAGTGTGTCTCATGGACTGTTGCTGGCCCCCTGGCATTACTGCAGGATGCCAGCTTGTGGCAGGCTCTAGTCCCAGCCCCATGTGAGGGCACCCAGCCAGAGTGTGAAAATCCCACCCAGCACCAACAGACAAGAGCTTAGTGTTTGCCCTTTGCCCGGCTCCACTCACCCTATCTCCCTTTCCCTGCTTCCCAGCAGCATCTCATCTCTTTGCAGGGCTGGAGCAGCCTCGGCTCCAGCACATGCTATGGCTTTGAAGAAAGTCATGTGTCCCAGCTGGCTGGCCCAGGAAGTCAGGGCTGCTAACACAGAGGCTTCTTGCGGAAGGTTTTCCCCTTGTTTTGGTGCAGCTTGGCTTCCACAGGAAACGTGTGTGCCGAACAGCCTGTCCCTTGCTTGCCGTTGTCAGCCCAGGTGTGGATCCAGAGCCGGAGAGCAGGGGGACTCCCTGCTGCCTGCTCCCCCCTGGCTGTGGAGGGCCCCACCTCCACTCTAGGGCAGGACTCCTGACGCGATGAGGATAGAGAATCACAGGGCAGATGTACCTAAGATGGCTTGGAGTCTCCTCCTGGTCTTCTGGCGGTGACCTGTAGCCATCCAAGAGATGGAGCAGGGGACCATGCAGATGGCCACGTGCTGTCCCCTCCGTGTGAAAGTTCCCACTTGGTCAGATTATCTGTACATCGTCCTGCCTTGCCAGACTCTCAGATCCAGGGCTAAGCCTCTTACTGCCCAAGCTCGAGGTCACCACACAAGGGGACATGGTGTGGGACACTCTGGCAGCTGGCACATGGCAGCTGCCGCTGCTGAAATGTGGCAGGGGGTGGGGTGGATGTTTTCTGCAGAGATTCTGCACCCATATGAGCCTGGCAGATGGCAGGATTATGAAGCTGCAGGGCTTCTGTCCTGTGAGAGCTGCCGGGATGCATGGAAGGAGGTATCCTGCTCCCCAGTACAGCTCCTGGCAGGGTTGCAGGTCGGTGTGGGAGTGGGAGATGTTCCAGCAGAGGCGGCTGCTGCGGGGGATCCCTCTCCTGGGCTCAAACAACATTGCCCGCCCACAAGTTTTCTTGTTTTTTGAATGAGTGAGGAAGCAGATGATGTGGGGGTGAGTGTCAGAGGGGTCCCAAGAATGGCACTTCCCATCTGCACCGGGTCACCAAGAGCTTTGCTACCCAGCCCCTGGCTGGTGGTAGTCAGGGCTCCTAAGGATTTGTGCCCATGCACGGGGGCCGGAGGGTTGGGAGCAGGTGAACTGCTCTGCCCTGCCCTGCCCTGCCCGAACAATGCTCATCCGTACCAGGCTTGGGGAGTGCCTTCATGATTTATTTGAAATTCAAATCCATGCCTGGAGCCAGCGGTCGAGGTGAAGGAAGGCAGCCAGGAACCAGGCCAGCACATGGAAGGAGAAAGGGAAGCAGGGCTCTCTCTCTGTGCCAGCCTGGCGCTGGTCCCTGAGTTGTGTGCCCTCTTCAGCCAGCTGGGTTGGGCTGGAGGTGACTCTGAACTGGGCTGGGTTACTATCCAGATGCAGGAGTGTGGCACTTGATGTTTGCTGACTGGCTCTTAAGGGAAAAACGGCATTGCTGACTCCAGCTTACGGGCATGTTGCCTACATTGACCTCCATGGCTGACAGCATGGGTGGTGTCACGGGTGCCATTGGAGCCCCTGGGATCTGCAAGTGCCAAGGCAAGGGGAGAGCGTGTGTGGTAGAGAGATGGCACTGGGGCAGCAAAACTGGGGAGGGGGAGGATGGTGCCGTGTGCTGAGCAGCCAGGCATGTTCATGGCTTGCTGACTATTCTCTTTGTGTCCCTAGACTCCACCTGCCCCACAAAGGTGTCTTCCCTTGTCTCCAGGGCAGCCAGCCCGGCCGATGGGGATCCAGGAGGATAAAGCACCGGCCAGCGGTGTATAAGTATGTGGTATTTTTATTGGCTTGCACAGGCCGTGCAGTCCCGGCAGCTGCTGCAACGTTTCAAGAGCTCTCCTCCCTCCCACCCACGTCTCACCCCACTTCACCCTCTTATGTTTGTACTAACCAAGGCCACCGAAAGCTGGGCTGCTTGCCTCATGTGTGTGTCACTAACTTTGTTCAAGAGGGCAGCTTGCTGCTGGTCTTTGATTGACTAACGTGGCAGCTTCTGTTTTGCTGGAGTTTGGATTGAAGGTCAGTTGAGCTCTTCCTCCTCTATGTCCTAGCCATTGTGGGCAGGAGCACCTAGACCCAGTGCATGCTGAGTGCTTGGAAGAACTAAGGTGACAGCACTGAGGGTGGTTTAGCCAAATGACTAAATTAAATAATAATAAATAATAAAATTTAGCTGAAGCAGTCTGAAGTTCAGTAACGCTGTGACTGCCAGAAATGGTGGAAAAACAGGGCTTGGGAGACAATCACCATTGTTGGGACGTAGTTGCTGTGTGGGAGCCAGTTCCTAGGCCAGCCGTGGTGTTGAGGCTAGCCAATACCTCACTCACAATGCTCCTGAGGAGATGTGGAGGTAGGGACAAGTCCCAGGTTCCATTTTCAAGCTCTCTATGCCTTGCTCTTTGCAGAGCAGCACATCAGCCTGGTCAGGATTTGGCTGCACGTGTGTGAGTGCCACAATGGAAGACCTGCTGCTCTTCCTGGCTTTTGCTATACGGTTTCTCTGCATGGTATCCTGGGCCTTTCTGAGTTTGCCATGCATTCTCTTGTTCGTCTGATGCTGTAGACCCAAAGGACTTGTGTCCCAGGGCTGCTTGGGAGTCCTGTGGTTGGAGGTGTTTGGAGCAAGAGGCAGTGTGGCCAGTTAGTGCTCTGCAGAGGGGAGGTGGATGGATTTTGGAGATGTCCAAAGAGCCGTGGGTTGAACACCAGAGGGCACGGTCGCTCTTTGGAGCTCTGGTGCTCTGCTGTGCAGCTCCAGCCCTTTCCCTGCAGCTGACTTCAGCTGGGTGTTGTGACATGTCCCTTCTGCAGGGTTGCTGGCCTTGACTCATCACTCCTGGTTTTGCTTTCCTCCCTTCTGCGAGGAAGGGCTTGGCAAAGCATCTGCATAGAGCTGTTTTTATGCTGCTGTGGCCGAAGTGACTGGTGAGCTTGATGGCTTAAACTGGTCAGCTGCTACCATGGGCTGGCTGATGCTCAGAGGCAAGCCTCCAGCCACGGCAGCTGTCAGCCAGCTCCCCACTGCACAGGCTTGCGTGTCCTGGTAGCACTCAGAGCCTCACGATGGCACCCACCCAACTTCTGCACCTGGAGCCTGGGTCACTCCTCCCACACCGCAGGTCTCTGGAGCACCCAGTGTCTCTCTGTGGGCATGGGAGGAGGAGCAGAGAAACTCGGAAGGTAGAGCAATGCAGCCCTGTGTTACTGGTCTGTGCTAGAGTGCTAGTCCATTCCAGGAAGGGGGACACTGGTCTGCTCTTTGCACAGGCATTGCTTCTTCCCCTCTCTGAAGGATGATGGGAGAAAAAAGCCCATCAGTGATGCTGGCAGACATGGGGACATTAAGGTGAAAGAAGAAAAGGAAGCACATAAGAGCAGATATGCTGAGGGCATTTACAACAAAAAGAGTGGAGGAGAAAAAAACCCAACTTTTCCTCCTGCCCTCTCATTTGTTGCAGTGGGACAAGCTGACATTCAGCAAAGCCAAGAAATGATAGATTTGCTATTGTTAAAAGGAGTTACTTGAATTTTGCTGTGAGGTGCGGGAGAAAAAGACTTAGTCACTTGCTGCTATGAGGTAAAAAAGTGAAACCAAAGGTTAGACGTGATATCAGTAACAGGGTCACAGTTAAACTAACAAATGCCACTTGTGTGGCAAGTCAGCATGTGCTTTGCTTAGTCACAGGGTCATGATGAAGGCTTGGGAGGTGTCTTTCCTGTCTCAGGCTTTGTGGTGTAGAGAGATCACTGGGGACTGGGTTTCTCAGGGATGCTGAGCAGTTCTCCCCCTTGCAGACACCTGCAGGGGCTGCCACTTGTGGTGTGGTTTCAGGTGCGTGGGACCAGGATCTCCTCACATGGAAAGTCTTGCTCAGGGCTGCGTGGGCCTGGGGAGCCTCTTGGCCTGAAGCAGTGGTTTCTGCCTGAACACAGCAGACTGAAACCTGTGGCAGCAGCACAGGGAGCCAGTGGTCTCCATCACAACCCAGTCACCTGTCTGCGTGTTAACAGGCTGAGGAGTTACTAAGTCACGGGGGTAGGAGGAGAATGGCAGCAAGATTTGCATGACTGAACTTGAGGAGAGGGCTGTTAGGCTTCTTGCTCCTGCTGCCTTCAGGGACTTGGGGAATTAGTGACCTGGTCTCTTGGTGGTCAGATTGAGTTGGAAGGGATTTGGGGGCCACCAAAACCACCGTGGTCCCCCCTCCAGGCTGTTTCCATTTGTAAGTCCAGGTCCTGCCAGCCCAGGAGGGAGATAGGATTGTGGCGACTGTGAGGAGCAGCAAGTGGTATCAGCAGGAGTCTATGCTATGTGTAGACCACGGGGGACAGGAAAAGCAGGGTGGGCATGGGGCAGTTGGAGGCAAGCTGAAAGCTTGAACCCTCCCTGGAAGTGTTCAAGGCTAATTTGGATGGGACTCTGAGCAACATGGTCTAGTGGAAGGTGTCCCTGACTATGGCAGTGGTGTTGAAATGAGATGCCCTTTAAAATCTCTTCCAATCCAGATCATTCTGTGATTCTATGCTGAGCTTCCTTGGCTGGAAATGGGGCTGGAGAGGAATCGCACATATCTCTTGCCAGGCTACTTTGCTCTCAATGATTGACTAGTTGCAGCACATTTTTAATTTTCTCTTTGATAAAACAGCCTGTCAGTCCCAGTGAGTGAGTCTTAACAATGATGGACTGGAGCCTGTTCCTAGAGGCCCTTCTGCAGCTGGCAGCATGGCTGCCCTGGGGCTATGACAATGCTGGGACCTGCTTGACTGCTAGTGGCAGCTGGCTCCTTCCCAGCAGTGGGAAGGGAATTCCAAAGGATGTGTAGATACCCTGTGTAGGGAAGGAGGCAGAACCTTTCATCCTTCAACAGCTGCCGGTTTTGAGGGGGGAGAGGACTCACTGGGGTGAACACCTTCTGCCTTCTCTGGGTATCTCCAGCTCCCTTTCCCCTCTGGTGTTGTTAGAAAAGGGCTGGATGCAATTCTCAGCAGTTTTGGCAATGGACGGGTTTGCTCGTGTCCTCCCCACCTCTCTCTCCCACTGCTTCACAAAGGCTACTTGATCTTTCTGCCGTGATGGAGATGGCAGCAATGACGGTAGCTCAGCCTTTGGGCCTGGCTACCCTCTGGGGAATGGTTTCCTGTGAAGTGCTTTCAAGACAGCCATCGGGAAGGCAGCTGGCAGCCTTCGCCACACTGGCTGCAGCCTCCGCGACATTTTGTTATGATTGTGTTACTGTAGTCCTGCTCCAGGCCCCAAGGAGCACTGGGCACAGTCCAAACACACACACATTCCTACACGCAGAGGAGAAGAGCTCCCTGTCTAATTTTAGCCATGACATGTAGGCAAGGGGAAGGGGCAGGCCGGAGGGGGCAGGGTGTGAAAGGACGAGGTCTCAGCTGCAGCCACCCGCACTGACTCACTCACTATGGCCTGTGTGTGGCTATCGTGTGTGGCTATCGGCTCTCATCGCCTGGGTAAAGGACCGAAATAACAACAGCTGGTGACGCATCGTGGAGTGAGCTAGCCTTTGGCATGACCTTCCCTCCCTTCTCTGCAAAGACCGAAGTGGGGATGGGTTTTGTGGCCCCAAAAGGGAGATGGGTTGTATTTGGCTGGGAGCAGATCCCTAGAGGCAGCTGGGGGACCCGGATAGTGGTGAAGCATGACGAGGAAGTCCCCAGCCTGGCTGCGAATGGTCCCATGGGGGGTTTTCACAACGAGGGAAGACAAAAAGCTCCTGAGACATCTGTGGAGCCTGCCTGGACCAAAGACTAACTCAGAAGCAAGTTAGCCTCCTGTGCATGAAGACAGGCTCTCCGTGGCTGGCAGCTTGACTCTCATCAGCCATGCAAACTCCTTTATCCAGGTTCCGAGGAGGCAGGAGAGAACTGCCGCTTTGGTGGGTTCCTCCTCATGTCCTCCTGCTGCTGCTGCTGCCAGGGAGGCTGCACCATCCCCAAGCTGCAGTTGAGTGTTCAGAGAGCAGCTGGTGCCGTGGGGACCCCTCTCTTTCCGGGCCCACTGTGGTGCATGCGCCTGCGGCTGGGGGCGAGTCGGCCTCGGGGCTGCTCGGAGAGGAAGTGCAGTTGGTTATTTTAACGAGCGCTGCCAGGGTTTGCAGCGTGGGGAGGAGCGGAGGGAGAAGCCAAGCACTCTCTCCAAACTAGGACTTGGTAGGGGAGGGCTGGCCCGCTGCTGCGGCTCAGCCACTGCAACCCAGTCGGCACCTGCAGGACCCCTGCGCTGCTCCGGATCAGGTCACGGGGGCTTTTTCCCACTATCTCCCCTTTCCTTATCCTGCTTGTCCCTCTTCCGCACGTTTGCTGCTTTTGTTTGTGCTGGGTGGGGGATGGGATGGGACTTGGGGGGAGAGACAGCCCTTAGTTTGTAGTCCAGACCACTGGGAAAGGTAGGGGGAACAGACCCCAGAGTCATCCCCAAGACCGTCAGCTTTGCTTCTGTCGAGCATTGTTTGCTGCCAGAGCCTGGAGTAAGCTGGTCCACAGCAGTCCCCAGGGCTCAGGTGAGGGGTCTGCAAAACACAGCCACCGTGGCACTCAGTGATGCCTGGCTGTTGTTTCTGTGGGGTTTCCCTGCCAGTGGTGTATTTCCAGACACCCATTCTGCTGCTTGCATCCTGCCAGTCCATGTGGCATGGGGGTGGCAGCAGAAAATCTGCAGGTAGCAGAAGACAAGGAGCCAGCCTGTGCCTTGCCAGGACCCTCAATCCTCAGTTGCTTTGCTGTGGGATAGTTTAGGAAAGCAGGACAGATTTGTGGACTCCTGGCATATGCTCTGGTGCTGGTGGCACTGTGATTCCTTGCTTATGCCAGGAGCAGTGGGATGCCCTTCCTGATCCCTGCTGTGGGCTGGAGGGAGGCGTGTGATTCCCATCTTTCTGATCAGTGCCTGTTGTGGAGTGCCTGAGGTTTTCTTGACTTCTCTTTGGGAGGTGCAGAGACTTACTAGCCCTGGGAATCACTGCCTGCGTTCTGTATCTGCCACACTGCAGCTTTATTGTTACACAAGGTTCATCGCCTCCTCCCTGAGGCTGCTGCCCTGGGCAGACACTGTGTACTGCCCTGCCGGGGCAGCACTGTGGCCGGTAGTTATTTCTGTGCCAGGATTTTGTCCTTGTGTGCTGGGGGAAAACTCTGGGGCAGCTCTGGGAGTTTGGATCAAACCGCTGGGCTGTGGGACTGGCCACGCTTTAAATAGCGCATCCCTCCTTGTGAGGAACAGAGCTGTGCACTGGGTGTGATAATGGGAATCTGCAAAAGAAACCATGGTCTGGGTACCTAAACCACCAGGACACCCTGCTGAGGCCCCTGCTGCTTTGCTTCGTGCATGTCACTCTGGAAAGGAAGCTCAGAGAGAGAGAGAAGAAACTCTCCAAGTCCTTCCCAGCCTGCACCTCTGGTCCTGTTGACGGGACCAAAATAGAAACTGTGCGGCTAGCCTCTTCCCCGACCCCGCTCAGCCTCGGCCCCGGTACCATGGCTGACAGTGGTGGCTCACCCTCTGCGTTTCAGCCCTGGTTAATTCATGGCTCAAGGCTGTCAGTCTTGCTGTTTGGCTCCTCAGCCAAATGCAGCAACAGATTGTTTACATCAGTGCTGTCAGGTTTCTTGATTGCCAGGAGGCAGATTATTTACTGTAGTGGCATATAAACTTCATAACATTGTGATGGTGGAAAGTTGTCAAGGGATATGAATGCCCAGAGTCAGCCCAGGAGGCTCCAAGGAGATGGTTTTGGTTTAAATTAAGATAAAACACTGTCTTCCATGGATTTTGGGAAGGAAATCACATTGTTGTAATGGGAACATTACTCTGAATGTTAGGGCTGGCAAACTCTTCACTTTATGAAGCCTCTGTGGAGGATCTGAGCTACTCTGGCAGATGTGCCTTAAAAGAGATCTCGTGTTTGCTCTGAGAAGGTGGTGAAAAGGAGATGGCACCATGGCATCATGCAGAGCTTGGGGTGAGGTAAGATGGAGCTGCCATGAGAACGGTGTTGGGAAAATGCTAGGAATTGTATAAAAAGTCTCAGTCCCTTCTGCTGCCAGCCCCTTTCCTTCCCATAAAACCAAATGTGAGCATTTTCTTGTGAAGGGCCAGGCATGAAGGTGGGATGGCTTTTGCCTTGCTTTGATTGAGGCATGGCCAGGCAGTGTCCCTCCACCCGGCTTTGCCACTTGGAGACGCCTGCCGTGACAAACTGCCAAACTGTGGTGTTTCATTTTTTTGCCTTGTTACAATCTCCCCCAAGGCAGCTGCTGGTCCCTGGTGCTGCATCCGTCACCCTGATGTGCTCGTTCAAAGGCAGCTTAGAGCCTGTATCTCCTCCCTGTGGTGTCCCCAGCTCTTGACTGGCTGTGAGTTGTACTCTTGCTCAGCCAGGTACAAGATGGGTACAGAGAGGCTGAACTGACGTAGCTGCCTGTCCCTTGTGAAGCAGTGCTGTCCTGGGGCCTCCAGGTTGGCCACCCAGAGTGCCCAGTGACACTGACAGTCTTCTGAGCAAGTTGGCAAACTTGCTTAGATATTGCCAGGGGTGCCTTGCTCTCATGTCCGTGCCCAGTAGCCCTGACAGGGCCGTATGTGCAGCATGTGCAGAGACCTCAGGGACCGCAGGGCTGGGAGGACGTCCTCTGCAGCTGCATGCATCTGACCACCAGCTGGTTTCTAAGCACTTGCCTTGCTTTCTCACTAGCAGAGGGGTCTGAATTCATCTTGATCAAGCCCAGGGCTCACTGAGAGATAAGTGAAGACATGTTGCCCTCTGAGTGCCCTGCTAGGATCAGAAACTGGCTTCTGCAGCCTGGAGCGGCAACCTTATGGTTGCAGCAGTAATTCCCTCCTCTGTAGGGTGACAGTGCAACTGAGGATGTCCTTGGCCGTGTTTTGCCCTGGGAATACCATGCTCCTGCAGCTCAGAAGCCTGGAAGTGGCCCATATAGGTGGTGGCACTTGTTGCAGTCGGTCGAATGTATGAATCCTAAAATAGATGAGCACAGCCCATAGCTCACCCCTCATGATGCTTTGAAAGGCTCATGGTTTGGATGGAGCCTCCCTGCCCTGTGCTGGGGGGAGCCGCATCTCCTTGCTCATACTGGACCCAGCGTGGGGGAGCTCCGGACCCTGTTTTATTTGTGTGATGGTAGGAGAGATGACAGCTGGAATGGAAATTCTGAGTAAAAACAAACTGCATAGTTTGGGAACTTGCTGATCACTGCACACCTCACTGCAACCAAAGCCTGAGGGCTGCACCACATCTTGACCAGCATTTTCCCTTCCCCATCTGGCACAGGGGCACCTTCCTCAGCAGACCTCATCTGTGCAGGTTGCTCTTTGTGTAAAGTCAGAGAGGCCTGGCTGGGGAGCCCCAGGGAGAGGAGAGGTCGGTGATGATGCGTGGGAAGCAGGATGGGAGAGCAAGGACAGGATCTCAGCAGGGGTGGTGTGAGGACAGCAGTGTACATGGGAAGACTGAATATCAGAGCACTGAAAGCAAGGTGTCGGCTGTGCAAGCTTGTGATGGAGACAGAGGTGGAAGGCAACCAGTGGTGTGCCAGCGGGGTGGGAATGAGCAGCAGCTCTCTGGATGGGCTCCTGGGCTCTTGTCCCTCAGTCCCTCCGGTCCCCTGGTAAGGAGGGGACAGGGAGGCAGAAGCCCAGGAGATCTTGCTGTCACACAGGAGTTGCTGTTAATAACACGGTTTCCTTCTGGTTGATCTGTACAAGTCAAGTGTCTTTGCCAGGAGAAGACAGCTTGTAAGCTGAAATGGGCTCCTGCTCACGCTCTGCGAGCTCTAGTGCCACAGCAGCTCCCCAGCACCCACAGCTAGCCAGGATGCAGGAATCCAGCCAGCTGCCGTCAGGACAGGTGCTCGTCATGGAACAGGGCGAAGCTCTCAGACTCGTTTCCCCTGTAGTCCCGTGGTTGGAAAAAATGCTTTCCAGTCGACTAATTGGAGGTTTGCTGAAAGGTCAGGAGGAGCTGATGGTGTTATTATGTCCAGGCTTCTCTGTGGCTCAAGGCTTGTGCATTTGCTGCCAGCAGCGTCCTGTGGTAGGGTCCTCTTGCCTCCTTTGGTACCAGGAGAGAGGTGCCAGATTTGTCACTGTATGGAGGTAACCTGAGATCTCTCTTGCTTCTGGGCACTGGCAAGAATAGACCAGGCTGCTGGAGGGACAAAAGGAATAATAATGCGGAGGAAGGGCCAAGAGGGTGTATGGCACAGGATCCCTCTGCCTATCCCAGAGAGCCTGTTAAGTATGGTACATGAGAGTTTGCTCAAGGCTAGTGAAGCAAAGCAGAATAGTGGAGCTGAATATCCAGATTCTCTTCCTGATGGAGGCAAAGGTTATGTCGTGGGGGATGCTGCGTGTTTAGCCCTAAGAGTCTGCTGTCTGGTTTTGGAACCACCACCACCAGATAGCTGCTGGATATCTGGAGAGATGTCTCCATAACAGCTGATTCACGGGCTCTGTGTTCACTGCAGTTACAAGATGCAAGTTTTTCCTCTTAGATCCCTGCTGTACTTTCCAAGGGCGTTTTGGTCTTGCTGGGACATGTTCCTGCTTCAGCAGCATCTCTGCCCACTGAGGCCAGGCAGGGTGTGTAGGATGCTTTGAGGAGTCTGGTAATAACAAACACCCCACCTTTCAAGAGCTCTGATTGCAGATCATGAGCAGACCAGAGCTGTTGTCCCCTTCCTTATTCACAGAAGGAGATTGAAATGATAGCGTGTATCTGCTCATAAGTAGAGTTGATATCCCAGTGCATGCAGCAGTACTTCCTTTCCTTTGCGCCCTGCAAATGCCGGGTTGCCTCCATCCAGCCTCACCTAACTGAGCTGAGCAATGCGGTCTACCAGAGCAGCCACAGGTGCTGGCTCCTGTCCATCTTTTCTCTGTGACAAACAATGGAGATGCCAGGAGGGTGCTGGTGTTAGGCCAGGGGCTTCCAGGGCTTAGCTCCTTTCGGGCTTCTCTCTGCCTAGTGCATGCTTCCCCAGCTGCTCTGCACACAGCTCTGCTAATGCATATCAGCCATGGGCAGCCCCAGCAAATCGTCCATCTGCTCCACCAGCAGCAGCTCTCAACACCTGCAATACGCCATTTGGAGCTCAGGTTGGAAGTGAGATGCAAGAGGTGGGGATAGGTTCACCCAGCATATCTGAGCTGCCACATGCTGTTGTCGTGGGCTGTCAGATGGCAGTCATGTAATAACCTTCACCACTGGTGGTCAGAGCTTGATTCCAAGTGCCATTTACAGACAGCCCTGAAGATAAAAAGGTCCGCAGTCAGCTAGTACTCAAACATAAATGTCAAGCCAAGGTTGTTCTAGCAGATTTCCTCACGAGACTGGTGCAAAAAGGAAGGAAACTGTGTTAAGAGATATTCCTGCCCACAGCAGCAATGCAGTAAGTGCTACAGCAGCTTTGTGCTGGTGGCATATCTGGGGCAAGAGGGAACAGCCATTCAGCTCATTTGAGGTGCCCTTGGTCAGTATGTCTCCCCCAGCAACTAAAGATGGCCCAAAAGGGTCTGTTGCAGTGTGCCACTTCCTGTGTTCTGTCTTGTGGTTTTTAATACGTTTTATTTGTTCAGACAGTTTTTAATACTTGGTGGTGATGATACTCGTTGACACCCATCTAAGCATGATCCAGCATGTGCCAGGTAGCCATGAAGGCCAACGGCATCCTGGTCTGTATCAGTAATAGTGTGGCCGGCAGGACTAGAAAGTGACTGTTTCCCTGTACTCGGCACTGGTGAGGCCACACCTCGAGTGCTGTGTCCAGCTTTGGGCCCTCCTCCTGTCACTGAGGTGCTGGAGCGCATCCAGAGGACAGTACAGCTGGTGAAGGGTCTATAGAACAAATCTTAGGAAGAGCAGCAGAGGAAGCTGGGGAACCTGGAGAAAAGGAGGCTCATGAGAGACCTTATTGAGCTCTACAACTACCTGAGAGGAGGTTGTAGCAAGGTATGGGGTCAGTCACTTCTCCCAGGTAACAAGTGATAGGACAAGAGGAAATGGCCTCCAATTGTACAGGGGAAATTTAGATTCTCTGATTACCTGCAGTTTACTGTGCGTCATCCTGCAGGTAATGGGGAGAAGGGACACGAATGGAGCACTGCAGTGTTGGGAACAGGCTGGAAGCAAGGTCATCAGCAAAATGCTGATGCTCTCTACAAAGCTGCATGGCCCTCAGTGGATTGAACCTTCTGGTGACCAAGTACCTGCCTGCATTGCTTGCAGTGGTAGGACTTGAGAAATACTTCTGAGGAGGTGATGCTTTGGTTTTGCTTTCAGTTCAGCCAGGCTTTAGCTGCCCTCATGTTGCTCTCTGGAGGGCATTGCCTTCCTGTTTTCCTTCCTTCCTTCCTGCCTCCCTCCTTCCCTCCCTCCCTGCCTCCTTCCCTCCCTCCCCTACATTACTGAGCACAGGCATGGTGGTAAGGCTATAGAAACTGAAGAGCTGGCTTTTTTGTCTACAAGGCTGGACAAGACCAAACCAAGCCAAGCCTTGTCTTTTCCAAAAATACAACCTCACCTTTGTACTCATCTATTAAAAAGAGGTACAGCCCAATGGGTTGCTTGTGCTACAGGCACTATCAAAAACTCCAGTTTGTCCAGAAAATAAAACCTATGTCCCATCTTACATGCATTTCGCAAATAAAAAGGGAAGAAGCTTCTGATAAATTTGCCTCTTTGTGTGGACCTTGGGTCATTGGAGGTTTGGGCCACAGTGATCCCCTGAAGGTTCTCTGATATTACTGACCCACAAGAATGTAAAAGAGCACAGGAAGGGAGGAAGATAGAAGAAGGGGAGCAGATGTCAGTCTGCAGGGTGAGCAGCATGCCCATGTCCTCGTGGTGGGTAGAGGAGATGCCTTGCACAGCATGGAAATCATTGAGAGTGGTGATGGTGGTGGTGGCTTGTGTGTGCTTGCAGGCTGCCACGATCCAGAGTCCCCTGCCTTGGGAGTAATTGAAGAGAAGAAGTTTGCTTCTACAAAACTGTGGGTTTTGGTGGTTTTTTTTAAGTTGGCCTTGAATAAATCCTCTCTAGCAGCTGAAGAGAGGTGGCAGCTAGAGGTGGGAAATGAAACACTGTCTCTGGGGGAGGGGAGCACTGAGCTAGCCAGACTCAGCTCCTTCCACTCAGGCCTTTGCGCGCTGAGCCGCTGCCACTGCAAGTGTTGCAGCACCTTCCACTTGTGGCCCATGGCTTTCAACAGTCTGCTGCAATGTCCAGGCAGCCTGTCAAGCTTTGAGGGCTGAGCAGGGAAAGCATGAGAGCCTCCATAAAGCTCCTTCTCCCATGGGAGGGAAGTTTTGCTCAGGACAGATGGGATGATTTTCCTAGCTCTCCTCTGCCCTGCTCCAGCCTCTCCCAGCTTCCAGCTCTCCCAGACTACTTCTACCAAATTTTCCTGCCCTGGTTTTACTTGCCTGGTTCATTTTCTTCTGTAGGATTTGCAAGGGCTTAATTTCAATTTGCTACAAATTTGGTGGGACTGGTGCTTAGCCAGAGTGGTTCCTGTGGGGAAACCAGGTGGATCAGCATCATGAGAATGGTGGGGGTAGTTGAGGTGCCAGGGCTGATTGGCACCTCGGGGTGCACAGGGGCTCTGCTGATCCCACAGTGGAGAGCAGGGAATGCAGAGGGTCCCGGCTAGGTGGTGACACCTGCCCTGCCATTGCAGCCCTCTGGGCTGAGCTGTGAGACTTGTGGAGCAGTAGAGCTGTGGGGAGCAAGACCCTGCCACACGCCTCAGGTAGCACTGCCATGTCTCCTACTCCCTGCTTCAGCCCTCTGTCCCCTGCTTGCCCCTGTCCCATTGCCCTGACAGCCACATAGTGGCCTGGGACTCATAGGGGAGCCTGCTTAATTCCTGGTCTCTGTGTTAACAGCCACCATCCAGATGCAATGGAAACCTTTCTTAGGCGGCACTTTGGGCGGAAGGGGCTGCGACGCACCAGCGTGGTGGCTGTGCCCACGGGCAAGGCCAGGCGTCGCTCCCACGTGGGGCTGCCCTCCACCTCGCTGGCCCAGTGCCGCCGTGGCTCAGGCACCCCAGCGGCATCGCTCTCCTGCCTGGGCCTGGTGCGGCGCCCCGGCACCCGTCGTCGCTCCAGCACCACACCGCCCTGCCTCAGCCCCAGGTTCGCCGTGCAGACGAAGCGCAGGGGCCAGGCACAGGCCATTGATGCCCAGCTGCTGGGTCCCGCTGTCCTCCTGGCCAGCCCTATGCCCACGGGAGAGGAGGGGGACAGGGCTCACTGCACCGACAGCTCCAGATCTGAGTCTCCAGAGGACGGTGGTGCAGCAGCAGGAGCTGAGCAGGGACAGCATGAGCGTTGTGCTGAGGAGACGTGGCTGGCCATGCTGCCGCAGCTGCGGCCGCTCCAGGCAGGGCTGCTGTCGCGGGGCCCCCGCTGCCTGCGGCGCGCCCCCTCCCACCGCCTGCCCGCCGAGGTCATGTACGGCCGGGCTGCCTACNCCTGCTGGCCCAGCACTGTGCAGGAGTGGCTGGAACCGGGTACCCCTTCGCCACCCTTGTCAAGGGTTTGGGACCAAAGTCCACCTGCCAAGCCACCCCGGACGGCTGGAGCCCCCGGCTGCTGTATGTATGGCGGCAGCGTGCAAGCGGGCAGTGCCTTGGGGAGGGGAGAGGTGGGGTGCCAGACGCAGGTTTGGTGGGGAAGGAGGGAAGAGGCTCAGCACCGTTGGCCCTGGCCGCCATCGGGGTCTTGCGGTGCTGCTGGCGTACCTTGAGCATCTTCTACTCGGGCCAGAGCTGCCACTGATGCTCTTGGTGCAGTCCCTGGGGCTTGTGGGTGTCCTCTTCTGCCAGGCTGGGGCCAGAGGAAGGTGGTAGGCCTGGTTACTGGCTGGAGATGCACACTTTCTCCTGCTGGCTGGATTTCCTGCTGCTTTCCTCCACCCTAGCACATCTGGGAGAAGCTCACTAGCCCCAAACAAACAGCTGTTTTTATTCTGCACGGTAGTACTGGTCCCTAAAAACAGCCCAGGCTCTGAGGTGCCTTGGTGTGGGAGAGATGCAAGGAGATTCTGTGGGACAGGGGCTCTGGATTGTCCCTGCAAAGGCAGTCCCACTACCACAGCTCCGTGGACACTCCCAGGGTGTTTTACAATGCGATTCTCTTTCCTGAGGGCATTAACCCAGCAGGCCCAGGCTGTGCCTTTTGTTTGGTACAGGGTGTCTGGCTGAGCTGTCAGCAGCATGGCCAGTACCTCTTCATCCTGCAGGACTATCTCGCAGGAACAGGTACTTCTCAGCCAGCTGGGCTGGAAATTCGCCTCATTTCCAGCCACTTGGTCCCGAGGAGGCTTTTCTGCTCCAGCCTCATGTTTCATCTTAGAAGCAGGTTGTGCTTTACATTTATGTTTAATAGCCAGCCCTCCTGTGTCTTCCAGGAAAGCTATTGCCAAATCCAGTCTTCAGCACATGGTAGCCCAGCCAAACCCGGCACTAGCCCTGAGGAGCGACTCGGAGAGGCAGATACGCAGCACGGTGGATTGGAGCGTAAGTTGTACTGTGTTTTGCTGGGCATTGCATGGAATGGGCTCTTGGCCAAGATGCAGCATGCTCTTCCCAGGTTGAGGCTTCCCAGGTGACTGACTTTGACACATTTATGGCCTCTGCCATTGCCACCAGCTGGTGCCAGCATCTGTGCTGCTGGCAGCACAAGAGGGAGGCTGTGGAGGCACAGGTGGTTCCTGGAGGGATGGCATAACTACTCCACTATCAGCTTTTCTGCTCCTGACAGCCAAGATCTGGTGGCTGGGGCCAAGCAACAGGAGTAAGCCCCTGCTCCTTCACAGGCAAAGCCCCTCAGGTTTTAAGCTGCACCCTCAGATTGTAGAACAGAAGCTGGTTCAGGAGGGTCCCCCACACTGAATTTGCCCTGATGCCTCCTCTTGAGGTGGTGAAAGCAGCTCCACTGTGCAGGACACTACAAGTGGTTTGTAGGTCTTGGAGCTGGTTTCCTGGGGGCCTCTTGTTTACAACAGGTGGGCCATGGCAGTAGCTTTGTGAGGTTTCCTCTCTCCAGATGTCCCTGGCTGTTGTGTGCATCTTGTCTCCTGGCCTCCACCTAGCTCCAACCTCCCACCCCCAGCATTGTCCAGTGTCTTGTCCCTTGCACAAAGTGTTTTAGGGGCTCAGATGCCTCTCTGGGGGTGCTCTCAGAGCTTGTGTGGTCTTGTGTCTTTCAGGAGGCTGCGGTCTATGGGGAGCACATCTGGTTTGAGACCAATGTCTCTGGGGACTTCTGCTACGTTGGGGAACAGAACTGCATGGCAAAGCTGCTGGTGAGTCACCTGCGGCCACCTGCCTCACCAGTGAAGGCCGCAAACCTGGCTGTGCTGTCACCTTCTGAGGAGACCGCAGAGGTCGCAGTGCTGCTGCTGCTGCTGGGGGCGTGCAGGGGTCTGAGGAGCTGCCGAGGCAGGGGCTGTGTCCCTCCTGCCTCTGCATACCAGAGGGCCAAGTCCCCCATTTCTGCCAGTGCTGGTTCTGTTTTCAATGGGAACCTGATGCAGGGCTGCCACTTGCCTGGGGGGTTCCAGAGAGAGGATGTTTGGAATCCACACCCTTAGAAGGACAATCTGAATCCAAGACCTTTCGATAGAGGAGAAAAGTGAGCTCTGGAGACCCAGGCCTGTTGCTTCCTACCCCTGCAGTCCTCCCTCCCAGTTTGCAGGCTCAGTCCTGCTTGTGGTGCGGGACACAGAGCACTGATGCCACCCTATGCCTGCCACCCTGCAGGTACCTGCCACTGACTCTCCACGGCATCTGCCAGCTCGACCAGCTTCCATGGTGCTCTCAGGCAGTATCAGAAGAGGACAAGGACTGTAGGACAGGACAGTAGGAAAGATACCTCCCTGCTCTGTCCCAGGCTTGAGAACATCTTCTATAGGCACATGTTTAGATCCCTTCACTAGACAAGAAGTCTAGGTTGTATCTAACTTTACTACAGGGCTTGTTCTGTATCCCAGTACATAAGAAGGAGGTATGATGGGAGGCTGAGCTTGCCAGGCTCTGAACATTGCATATTTTCATTCACATATATATTTTTCCTCCCCTTTTCGTATCCTTCAGCAAAAACCTCTCTCCAGGCGTAAGTGTGCAGCCTGCAAGATCGTAGTGCATACACCCTGCATCGAACAGCTGGAGAAGGTGAGTAGAGCCTGTTAAATAAGCTCTCCCTGCAGCTCATAAAACTGTAACAGCCTTTTCTTGGGCAGTGAAACACAAGAAAATAGGGAAGCTGCAATGTGTAATTGCAAAGAGGGGTCTTCTGAGGACACAGTACCAAAATGAGGATCTAGTGACATGGTTGGGAGCCCAAGCCCCATGTTGTTCAGTAACCGAGACGTGAGGGTTTTGTGGCAAGTACCAAACAACTCCAGAGGTTCTGGGCCTTGCTGTAGTACAGTAAATTCCAGTGGGTTTCCTTCAGGTACGATGGTTTTACTGATTCCTCTCATGTGTGTTCAACCTACAGATAAATTTCCGCTGCAAACCTTCCTTCAGGGAGTCAGGATCCCGGAACATACGGGAGGTGAGAGATGTGCCTTGGATGCTACCCACATCTGCCTCTCCTGTTTCCAGTTTGGTGGTAAAGACATCAGATGCTGCCAGCATGTTGCCCATCCGAGTGGAGGCGTCATGTTCCTTCCTGCTCTGAGGGGGTGGTGCTGTAAAAGGGATGTTTCTTTGCAAGGCAGCAGCACAGACTGGATGTGAAGAGTGAGGAGTTTGCAGGCAGCAAATGCAGAGCATTTGATGGTTTGCATGTTTTGAATCTCCTGAATCTGGGGGGGGGGAACCTACAGACAGTGTTTTCTAGGAGAAACTTTGCCCCTTGTGTTGGTCCCCAGGCACATAGATGAGGCTGTGGCAAACAGCAGGTCCCCAAGTCTCCTGCAGTTTGGAAGGAAGCAGTATGGCCTAATTTCTGGCTTTATCGCTCAGCCCTGACCTGGGTGCCACAGGTGGCAGTGGAAGTTGCCCGCAGTAGTGCTATCAGACCCCTTCAGCCCATGTGGTAATGTACGGGGCCTAAGCAGTGGCCTGGAATCTGTCTGCTGACCTGCACTGGTGGAAGCAGCTGTCAGCCCTCATGCTTCACCCTCCAGCCTGTGGAGCCAGTGTCGCCTGTGCAGTGCTCTGGAGAGGGTGTGGGTGGCTCAGTCATGGGCCATTTTAGTAACAGAGCTGCCCCCACACTGTGTTTGTGCTGGCACAGCAGACCTAATTGGGGAAGGGTATTCAAACACAGGGCTGCCTGCTTTGAAATGCCAGCGTGACCTCGTAAAGGGAAGCTTTCTGCATCACTTTAAATCTTCCTTTCTTGCTTTGTTTTTCCTGCTATGCCTCCTTCCAGTATCGCTCTTAGCCTATCTCCCTTATTCGTGCTTCACTTGCCCTTTGGACTCTGCTGATAGCTTACTGCCTCTGCTCCGTCTTCTGTCTATTTTTCTTCTCTCCAAACTCTACAAATTTTTTCTCCCTTCTCTTGATTTTTCTTTTTTCTCACAAATTCTCCTTCTCCACCCTGTCTTTCTAATTCTTCTCAGTTCCTCCAAGGCCTCTTCCTTCCTGTTTCCCTAAAAAGGTGCTCTTCTGGCCTTTGTGGTGCCAGGGATCCCCTTCAGGTCAGCCCTTTCCCTAGATGTGCCTGCTTGGACCCAGAGCTGAGCTCAAGGCATAGCCCTCCTTCTGCTCCTACTGGATTAATGTCCACTAAAGCCAACAAGACTCTTTGTCCTCTCCTGTGTGCTGCACTCAGAGCAGGCAACACTGGAGCTGACCCAAACCTCCTGCCAGTTTCTGCCTCTCATCATCATGATCCCAAAAGCTGTCAGGAGCAGGATGTTGGGCCCTGCCGTGCCAGCCTGTGAACTCGCACTCCCTTTCTCTTTTTGCTACTCTCTCTGCAGTGCTGTTTCCAATCCAGGGCTGGAAGAGTAGGATGGGATTTAGGACAAGTGGTACTTCATCACAAAACTTCTGACTCTCTCACAATCACTTCTGCAAGTCCCAGCCCTGAACCCACTGTGAGCCTGCAGGCAGAGCAGAGGTGCTGGTGAGCAGCCTTGCTGCCCACGCTGGGACTGAGGCGGGCTCAGGATTGGCCTGGGGAAAGAGCAGGGGGAAGTAGGTGTGGAGGGCTTTGGGGCTGCCACTCTTCTCTAGGAACGTGGCGTGAGGAGGTTCACTGCTTAACTGCAAGCACTTCCATCTTCTTGCTTCTTCTACTGTGTCTCCCTAGGGATTTTCACACCTTCCACTAGCACGTTTTTCACCTGGCACGAGGGACATCTGGGCAGAGATGTTAAGAACAGAGATGTGCTACTGCTTGCCCACTCTCCATTGTGTTTGCTCTGTGCAATTCTCAGTCTTCAGTTTCCCTGTCTTTCCTATTTCTTCTGGTTTTAATTCCCTTTTCTTGGAGCATCTTAATTTAGCCTCTTGCCCCCTGATTCTTTGGCTTTGCCTTCTCTCAGAGGGTGGGGGGCTGGTGCCTATGAGCAGTGGTTTTGCTGCAAGAGCAGAGTTTGGCTGGCCTGTGTCCATTCCTTCTGCCTGTTCCTGTGTTCCCTCACACATTGGGCCCTTCAGTTGCCTTTCTTTTTAATTTTCATTTTTTCTTTTCCCTTTAGCCCATCATTGTCCGGCATCACTGGGTGCACCGGAGGCGGCAGGAAGGGAAATGCCGGCAGTGTGGCAAGGTGAGAGGGCATCTTGGGCATTTTTCTCAGTGTGAAGGAAACCTAAGGTCAAGCCAGAGACAAGAATGGGGCTGGGAACCAGGGACATCCCACCATTCCTGTTTGGCAGCAAAACCAAGACACGTGCTTAGCGAAGCACTATGTAAGTGCTTCCCACATAGAATAGTTCTTCCCCTGGGCCCAATTAATCCTGAAGGAGACTGTCTTCCTGACATGCTTGCTTTGAGCAATAAGGAAACCCCTGCAGGACACAGTGGCCTCCCTGGTGCCATTGTGGTGGTTGGGACTGTCTAACAGGATCTGGAGGGCTCCAGGTGCAGGCATGCTCTCTTTTTTAATGTCTCTTACTGGTGCAAAAGTCCTGTTGGATGGTAGGAAACTGTGAGGGAATTCCTTAAGCTTCTTATCCTTTCTTCCATAGGGTTTTCAGCAGAAGTTTGCCTTCCACAGCAAAGAGATTGTAGCCATCAGCTGTTCCTGGTGCAAACAAGCGGTGAGCAAAGCCCTCCTGAATGCCTTCCCAGTCGGTTCTGCACTGATGACCTCTGCTTTCTGCTGGGACTCCCCAAGCTGCTACTCTGCATCCTGCCCTTAACAGCTCCTCCTGCTGGGAGAAGCTGTACTATGATCTTTGCAAGCTCCTTCGAGAAATTTTCTCTTCATTGCCTTCCCATTACAAAACTCCTGTGTGGTTTCATCCGGCACTCCCTGCATTGGAAGGGGGGCCTGACAGGGAGGAGATGGTGGCTGTGCCCAGCAAACTGAGCAGCTGAGTTTTCTCTCTTTCTTCTCCTTGGCCAGTATCACAGCAAAGTGTCATGTTTCATGCTGCAACACATTGAAGAGCCCTGCTCACTGGGGGCTCACGCTGCTGTTGTCGTTCCTCCCACCTGGATTCTGCGGGTCCGGCGGCCCCAGGTAAGTCACTTCGGCTCTTGGGGCTCTTTCACAGTTCCCGCTTGCCCAGTGGCTCCTCACAGAGTTTTTGTGTTTGTTCCTTTTCTGTCTAGAATCCACTGAAATCTAGTAAGAAGAAGAAGAGGACATCATTCAAGCGGAAGTCCAGCAAAAAGGGGGCCGAGGTAAGAGATGAGGGGACTGGGAATGACCTTGTCTTGGAAGGGCAGAGGGACTGAACAGTGAGGAGCAAGGCTGGGAATAAAAGTGGGCTTTTCTGGGTCTGCACTGAGGTTAAGGAGGTTGAGCTAGAGGGAGGGTGCCTGCTGGCCTGGTATATCCCAGATACAAGGTTTATGGGGTGTCTGGGATGTTCTCTTCCTCCTTCTGACCTGCATGATGTTAGGACTCAGCTGGAGGTGGGAGTTAGCATTTTCCCAGCTTTGTTGAAGGATCTATGGTATCTCTTGCAGGAAGGGAGGTGGAAGCCCTTTGTCATCAAGCCCATGCCAGCTCCTCTCATGAAGCCCTTGCTGGTGTTTGTGAACCCCAAGAGCGGTGGGAATCAGGTATGGCCTTGTCTGGTATCTCCCTGAGAGGACATTTCTGTGAGGGCATTGCCATTTGACTGCTGAGCTCTCATTATAGTTTTGGTGATGTCTCAGCTGCACAAGAGGCCACAATGCCAGTTTGCTGCCCAGCAGTTCCCACCATGGCCAGGCTTTGCCTGTGTCCCCTCCAGAATGGTGTTGTCAGCCTGTCCCCAGGCAGGTCCAGATGCCTCCTTCTGCTGTCCGCTGGGAACTCCATATTACCTGAAGTCTTTCTTCTCCCCATAGGGAGCCAAGATCATCCAATCCTTCATGTGGTATCTCAACCCACGGCAAGTTTTCGACCTCAGCCAGGGGGGACCCAAGGAGGCGTGAGTACTGATGGGGGCAGCACCTTTCTCTCCCCCATCCATCTCCCAGGATTCCTCCCTAGAGCTCTTCCCCCAGCTCATGGAGGGAGACGTGGATGTGGTTTTGCACATGCCAAGGGCTCTGTGAGGCAGCTGCTGTGTAACACCTTCAGTACCTCTCCCCTCCCCTCCTCAACCTCCTTGTTCCCTGCAGGCTGGAGCTGTACCGCAAAGTCCACAACCTCCGGATCCTGGCGTGCGGGGGAGACGGCACGGTGAGTCTCCAGCCCCTTCATCCCGTGGTGCCCCTTTGCCCAGGCCTTTCCAGTGTGGGCAGCAGCCCTCCTTGTTGTAATCCAGAACAGAGCGAACTGTGCACACTGTGTCCATGGTACAGTTGGTAGCCTGAGTACTGTGGGTGCCCTTGTGCACTGTTCCAGGGAGTGCTAGTCTGCAACATGTCTGGATTTGTAGCCCTTTTGAGGGTCATTGTCCTCACTGGGGTTACTGGTATCTCCTGCAGCACCTGCTTAGGGATTACAGACTGTGAATAGCCTCAGTTGTGGCTCATCTCTGCCCCTCTGCCATTGCTAGTGCTCCGAGTTACCTCTGCCTGCCTGCTGGTCCCTGAGATAACCAATGGTTTCTTTTCCCTCTCTTGCTTGAGCAGGTGGGCTGGATACTCTCCATTCTGGACCAGTTACGCATCAACCCACCTCCTCCTGTGGCTATCCTGCCTTTGGGGACAGGGAATGACTTGGCCAGAACACTGAACTGGGGTGGGGTAAGTGATGGACACAAGAACCCACTACTGACAGAGAAGGGCTGAGTGCTTCAATCCTTGTTTCAGACACATGGGTGGAGATTTGCATGGGCTGGTGTTTTAACTTCCTGTAGACAGAGACCAGCAAATAAGTGCAATTTGGATGTTGCCATTCTTCTGACATTTGAATTGATCTGCATTAGATTATACAAAAGCAATTGCTTTGTCAAATCTTGGAAGATTTTTAGAAGGAAGATGTATTGTTTTAAATTTCAAGTCCCACTTTGTTGTGCAAGTTGATCTCTTCTACATCTTTTACTCTGGGATGCGTTATCAAAGCCTGCTGTCTGGGATATCTCTGTGGGAGGCAGGCATGAGACTCACCAAGTCCTTCTCTTCACCAGGGTTACACGGATGAGCCTCTGTCCAAGATCCTATCGCATGTAGAAGATGGGAACATAGTGCAGCTCGATCGCTGGAACCTCCATGTGGAGCCAAACCCTGACACAAACCCTGAGGAAAAGGATGAGGCGGCAGCTGACAAGGTGGGGTGCCTCCTCTCCACGTCTTTTCCCTGTGCTAGAGGTCTGCATTCTCTCTTCTGCCACTGGCTCAGGCAGCCCCAGCACCTGGGGCTACGTTGTTGAGTTGGTGTTTCCCTCTCACTCCTCTAATTCCACCATTCTGTTCATGGCTCTGAGCCGCAGCACTCATGGCGAGAGTGTACGTAGAGTTCATAACTACGTGCCTACCAGAGGTTTTTAACCACAACCTGCAACAGGTATAAGCCCAGTTTTCTGTGAGACTGTTTTCTTTAACAGAAACATGGGTGATTGCAGGAACCTCAGAGACCAAAGTGTGTCCCCTTGGACCACTTCCCTTACCTCTAGGAGCCAGAAATTAATCCATCATCTCAGGCTGGTGACCTCTGTATTTTCCTAGGGAAAAGGCAAGCAGGGTCCCTCAGCCTCATGAGCACTGTAGTGGCTCTGCTGTAACCTGACCTCATCTTTGCCATAGGCACATGCTGGCAGCCTCATCCTTATTCCTCCTTTCCATTTCAGCTCCCTTTGGATGTCTTTAATAACTACTTCAGCCTTGGTTTTGACGCACGGGTGACACTGGAGTTCCACGAATCTCGAGGTACAGGGGAGTGGCAGGACTTAGTTGGGGTCTGTAGGATGGGCCCGTTCTTGTTTGTGGGTTCCTCAGGAAAGTGAACAAGAGAACTGCTTCAGGGACAGAGCTGGAGGTGAACCATGAGGAGCAAGTCCAAGCTGCAGAGGGGGAAGAGGGGTGCCTGCACAGGAAAGAAGCTGGGGGGAGACTCCTGGCTGAGGCTGGCTGGAGAGCTGTGTCTGAGGAGAGCTGGAAAGTGAAATATTTCCATGTGTAGGCCAATGACTTGGACTTCTTTCTCTTTTCCCCTAGAGGCCAACCCAGAGAAGTTCAACAGCCGGTTTCGGAATAAAATGTTCTATGCTGGGGTGAGTGTGTGGAGGATATCTGAGCCTGTTGTCATAGCAGCCTGGACATCATCTGGAGCGCAGGCATGGACCTGCCTCCTGTCTGCACCCTAAACTCACTCATTTAAATTATATGGACCTTCACGTGCACCCAAGCTAAGCCCCCCAGCGCGAAGCTGGAGAGTTGCTGGAGAAAGGCTGCAGCGCTGGGAGTCACAGCTTCTCTTTGGCTGCGAGTGCTGCTGGCAGTACAGCTTGCTCCGTGGCCTGCAGTACAGTTGCTGTATTGATCTCCTGCCACTATTGTTCTTGATCTCCAGCTCACGGGTGGTCACCCAGGCAGGACCTCCCTGGAGCTGTGGGAAGGCAGGCTGTCCCCCCTGCAGAGGAATAGGAAGCCTTTCCATAGTCTTCACATTACTTTGGTCTTTTATTATATACCTTGGACCAGATACAGCTTCCTGGCTAATTACACTATCCTCCAGTATCTCACCACTAGAGCTTTGCATCCCAATATCATCTTTGTTCCTCTGTCTCCCCATCCTCAATATACTTTCTAGCCATGTGTCTGGTGACTGGTATTTGAGCAGTACTTAAGGCCAAGTGCTGCTCTGTGCCATCTCACATCTGTCCTGCTTGTGTCTCTTTTCCTGTCTGCACAGTTAAACCCAAAGGGGACCCATGCTGCCCCTTCTGGAATCTCTAGATGGGGTCACTTCAGCTCTGTTTTGTGGTACTTCATTACAGCTTGAGACTGAATTTGTCTCTTGTGACTTGAGTCTCATTGGAGGAGACTCATCTTGCCAGCTCTTCCCTAAAGTCAGGACTGAGCTAGCAAGGGAATACTAGAGCATGTTACTGAAGGTGCCCCAAGGCTTTTTGGTAGGCAAAATAGCAAGAGGAATGGATTAGGTTGTTTTGGAGGAGAGGACTTCTGCCAGTGGGTGGAAAGTTGGTTTGCAAGTTTCAGCATCTGAGGTCTGTGGCAGGTCAGTGTCAGGCTTCCTGGCTGCCCATTCTGGTGAACACCTGGGCACTAACTCTGTTTCTTATCTTGGCAGACGGCTTTCTCCGACTTCCTCACCGGGAGCTCCAAAGACTTGGCGAAGCACGTCAGGCTGGTTGTGAGTGTGCTGGGGTGCTCTGGTCCGGGGAGGGGGTGAGCTGTGGAGGCATGAGGAGTGTCCCTCAGGACACTGAGTATGTCAGGGTTGGGGAGCGTTATTCCTGGGGGCGTCAGCTTCCCCTGACTTGGAGAACACACTCTGTAGGGAGCAGAGGAGGGAGGCCGTTTCTTCCTAAGTGGGTAGGATGGACCAGGCTCCCCCTTACAGCAGCCTGAACACCCCTGTGTTGTCTCTAGTGTGATGGGACAGACCTGACCTCCAAGATTCAGGACCTGAAGCCCCAGTGCCTGGTCTTCCTTAACATCCCAAGGTGAGCACCCCCAGGACTTATCTTCATATACCGGGCTTCTCACACCTGTGCAGTAGATCCCTGTCTGGGTTTGGGGTGCCAGTCCAGACATTTCTTCCTGTCCTTTCACAGGTACTGTGCAGGCACCATGCCCTGGGGCAACCCTGGGGAGCACCATGACTTTGAACCCCAGCGCCACGATGACGGCTGCATTGAAGTTATCGGCTTCACCATGACGTCGCTGGTGAGTCAGTGCTGTTACGAGTTGTAGGTAGCAACCAGGGGAGTGACTGGTCCCATTGACCAGGTGTCAGCCAGCCCACACCTCCGCAGATCCTCTCTGGAGGAGTTGTGGTGCTGGCCTGTGTGACAGTGTCTGCTCTCTAAGATTAGGTGAGGTGCTGTCATGCGCTGGTCTCTGTGAGTCCCTTCTCACTGAAATCAAACCTGAGACCCTCAGAACTTGATTCACTTGTAGCGTCCAGCTGACAATGGCTGTTACCCTCATCCACGTCTCAGTCAATGCTCTGCTCTCACTCTGGACCCTTTCACAGGCTGCTTTGCAAGTCGGTGGCCACGGGGAGCGGCTCTGTCAGTGCCGGCAGGTGGTTCTCACCACGTCCAAGGCC
The DNA here is from genome assembly GCA_013397845.1 of Melanocharis versteri. Lineage (NCBI taxonomy): Eukaryota > Metazoa > Chordata > Aves > Passeriformes > Melanocharitidae > Melanocharis > Melanocharis versteri. The sequence continues at coordinate 89,597 of VZTG01004651.1, forward strand.
ATCCCCATGCAGGTGGATGGAGAGCCCTGCAAGCTGGCGGCTTCCTGCATCCACATCTCCCTGCGCAACCAAGCCAATATGGTGCAGAAGACCAAGCGGCGCAACTCCATGCCTCTGCTCAATGAGTAGGTTCCTCAGATTGATCTGCCACCTCCTCTCCAAGGAAGGACGGTTGGAATGGAAAGGGATGAGACTGATCCGTGACTGGCAGAGGCATTTCCATCCTTTCTTGGGGAGGGTCTGGGAAGGGTTCAGGTCACGGAAATAAGGCCAGACCTGATGTTGGAGAAGCTGCTGGTGCCAAGCTCCCCACCTCAGTCTATACAACACTGTGCTCTTGCCTATTTTGGAAGGATGAGGGGAATAAGGAGAAAGCAGGCTGTCACTTTCTGATATCTTCCTTTTTCCTTGCCCCCTGCACACAGCCAGCAGCCAGTGCCCGAGCGGCTGCGGATCCGGGTGAGCCGAATCAGCATGCGCGACTATGAGGCACTGAACTATGACAAGGAAAAGCTCAAGGAAGCCTGTGAGTGACCAGCTGAGTGACCAGGGGGTGGGCGCTGCAGTCTCCAAGTCTGGCAAAGCCTGTAGCTAAACTGTGTGAGGTCTTGGGAACGGGGGATGCGCTGCTCCCTGAGTTGTGCCTGTGCCCTGTCCTGCAGCTGTGCCACTGGGGATCATCGTGGTTCCAGGAGACAGTGACCTGGAGTTGTGCCGGACCCAGATTGAGAAGCTGCAGGAGGTGAGTATCTGCGTGAAAAGTGGTCATGGCTGAATGCTGAGGATGGAGAGACTCAGGGAAAGGATTTCTAAGCCTCCTTGACCTGCACACACCAACACACGCACTCTTGCTTTGGGTCACACTAAGAGGTCACGGTTTGCCTTCACCATGTGGTGGAGGTAGGGTCCCTAGGTGGGTGCCTTGTTGCTCCGTGCTGTATGGCAGCTTCTTTTTCAGCATTGCTCTTCTGGCTGTTCTCCAGTCCCCAAGAGTGACCCTGAAAAACCACAGGGTAGTATAAAAAGCCAGTACACATCCTGTGGGGGCCTATAACCCTTCAACCGTCCACAGGCTCTATGTTTCCTGTCACAGCTCTGTCCTCTCCAGGTGCCTGGATTAGGTTTATAACCCCTCAAACTCTTTTCATTTGCAAGCACTAATTTTTGTGTCCTTGCCAATTTACCAGCACATTTACTGTCACCTGTACACAGACTGTGTAACTCTTGCTCCTGGTGAGCAATGCCTTCTAAGCCCAGTGTGGCTCCTGGTGCTGCACTGCTCAATCTGATTGTTGCACAGAAGATTGAAGGGACTTAGTCTGCTGTAAGCTGGCTCTTGTGCCTGTGGGAATCCCATCCAGCATATGCATAGAGTCCTGCAGGGCTGAGTTGCTGCTTGCCTGGGCTGGCACACTGGCATCTGCCTCTTGCTGTGCCTGCTCTGCGTGCCTGTCCCCTGCCCACCTTGTGCCCAGGCACTGGTGAGGACACTCAGGCAGGCACACGGCTAGCAGCTCCTGCGTTCACAGGGTAATGCTTTCCTGCTGTGTCAGTGTGGTAGACTGATGCCCCTGCAATCTCCTGCACCTTTAAAACTGTGCAGTGTGGCTGGTGTTCCTTGGTCACCTCATGGTTTACCTCTTCTCACTGCTTGGGCAACCACTATGCTCTGGCCTTAAAGCCAGGCGGGGGCCAGGGACCTTGGCCAGACAGTGTGTAAAGCCACATATGGCAGTGCATTAAGCAACTCCAGTGGGATGAGAGAGGGACTGGGGGCTGCCCAGACACAGGCTGTAACAGCACACCTTGCCTTTCTGCAGGATTTCCCTCTACAGCCCTCTGCTTTAGAGCGCCTGCTCTTTCAGGTGTGTATGGCCTCTCTCTGTCCTCTGGGCCCATCTGTCATGTCCAGTGTGCCAATCTCATGGGCTCGCCTTGTGACACCTCTCTAAAGTCAGCTCCAGTCTGTCCCATGCTGCTCCCTGTTGCAGTGTGCTGTGCCTGTGTTCAATTTCATCCAAGTTCCTGTTGTCCTCTGCAGGGACCTTCCAAAGCAGGAGCAATGCTCTGAAGAGAGATGCAGAGGCCATAAGCTACATCTTTATCCTCTCTTTTATTACGCAGGAGGGAGATGGAGCCAAGCCGAAGACACTGTCATTCCAGAAACTGTCACCCAAGTGGTGCTTCCTGGACTGTGAGTATCACCCTCCACTAGGAGTGTTGGCTGGGTCTGATGATGTGCTAGCAAGGTCCTTTGGTCTGCCAGCTCAATGGAGGTAGGGGATGGAGATCCATGTGGCTGCAAAGATCCAAGGGTTATTGATGCATTAGCAACCACAGAAGCACCTGAGAATTAAGGCACAGGAATTATGGCTTCTGTCCCCAAAAAAGTGGAGGAATCAGTAGCCTAACTGAAATGCTTTGACACCAATGCATGCATGGGCTACAAACAGGAGGAGCCAAAAGATATGGCAGAGCAAGAAAACTATGACATAGTTGCCATCACAGAGACATGGTGGGACAAGTCACACAACTGTGGTGCTGCAATGGATGGCTATAAAGTCTTCAGAGGGGACACACAAGGAAGGAGAGGCACTGGGGTAGCTTTGTATGGTAGGGAGTGTTTCAATTGTCTAGAGCTTAATGATGGTGACAATAGGGTTAAGTGTTTATGGGTAAGAATCGGGGATGGCCAATAGGGCAGATACCCTGGTGGAAGTTTGTTATGGTCTCCCATCAGGATAAAGAGGCAGATGAAATATTCTGTAGGCAGCTGGGAGAAGTCTTACTATCACCAGCCTTTGTTCTTGTGGACGACTTCAGCTTACCAGATGTTTGCTGGAAATAGTTCTTGGAGTGTGTGGATGGTAGCTTACTGACACAGTGAGCGAGCCAGTAGGAAAGGCATCCCACTGGACTTGCTGTTTGCAAACAGGGAAGGACTGGTAGGTGATGCTGGAAGCTGTCTTGGGCACCACAATCACAAAATAATAGTTTTTGATTCTTGGAGAAGTAAGGAGGGAATGCCAGCATAACTGCCACCTGGGACTTCTGGAGGGCAGACTTTGGCCTGAGGAGGAGACTGGTTGATGGAGTCCCTTGGGAGGGCAAAGGAGTCTGGAAAGGCTGGACGTGCTTTAGGAAGGAAATCCTAAAGGTTCAGGTCAGGCCTGTGTGCTGAAAGAGAGGCCAGTGAGGAAGACCAGACTGGCTGAACAGAGAGCTTTGGGTGGAACTCAGGAGAGAAGGGAGAAGGGACAGACAACCCAGGAGGACTACAATGATGTCATGAGATTATGCAGGAGAAAGTTAGAAGGATCAAACCCCAACTAGAGCTTAATTTGGCTACTGCCATAAAAGACAACAAAAAATGTTTCTGCAAATACAGCAGTAACAAAAGGAGGTCCGAGGAGAATCTCTATCCTTGACTGAGTGAAAGGGGAGACATAGTGACAAAGGGTAAGGCTCAGGGACTTAATGCCTTCTTTGCCTCAGTCTTTAATGGTAAGACCAATTGTTCTCAGGGTATCCATGCCCCTGCGCTGGAAGACAGAGACAGGGACCGGAATGAAACCCCTATAATCCAAGGGGAAATGGTTAGCAACCTGCTGTACCACGTAGACACACACAGGTCTGTGGGACTGGGCAGGATCCACCCAGAGGTACTATGGGAGATGACAGAAGTGCTCACTGAGCCACTTTCAGTCAATTACCAAGAATCCTGGCTGATGAGGAGGTCCCAGTTGACTGAAAGTTGGCAAATGTGATGCCCATCTATAAAAGAGCCAGAAGGAGGATCTGGGGAACTCCAGGCCTGTCAGTCCAACCCTGGTGCTGTGAAAAGCCATTGAGCAGATCATCCTGAGTCCCATCAGGCAGCACAGGCAGAGCTACCAGGGGATCATGCTCAGCCAGCACGAGTTTGTGAAAGGCAGGTCCTGTTTGATCAAGCTGATCTCTTCCTCTGTCAAGGTGACCTGCTCAGTGGATGAGTGAAAAGCTGTGGATGTTGCCCACCTGAACTTCAATAAAACATTTGACACAGTTTCCCACCGCATTCTCCTGGGGAAACTGGCTGCTCATGGCTCAGATGAGTGCACTGTTCACTGGGTAGGAAATCAGCTGGATGGCCGAGCCCAGAGAGTGCTGGTGCCTGGAGTTACATCCACCTGGTGGCCGGTCACCAGTGGTGACCCCAAGGGCTCAGTATCAGGCCTGGTCCTGTTTATTATCTTTATCAATCTGGCAAGGAGATCAAGTGCACCCTCAGTCACTTGCAGACAAGTTGGCTGGGAGTGTTGATCTGCTGGAGGGCAGGAGGGCTCTGCAGAGGGATCTGGACAGGCTGGATCATGGGCCAAGGCCAGTTGCATGAGGTTCAACAAAGTGAATGTCCTGCCCTTGGGTCACAACAACCCCATACAGTGCTACAGGCTGGAGGAAGACTGGCTGGAAAGCTGCACAGCAGAAAAGGACCTGAGGGTGCTGGTTGACAGCAGCTGAACAGGATCCAGTGTGTGTGTCCAGGTAGCCAAGAAAGCCAATGGCATCCTGGCCTGTATCAGGACCAGGGCAGTGATTGTCTTCCTGTACTCGGTCCTGGTAAGGCCACACCAGGAACTCTGCATCCAGTTTTGGGCCCCTCACTGCGAGAAAGACATTGAGCTGCTGGAGCATGTCCAGAGAAGGGCAACGGAGCTGGTGGAGGCTTTGGAGCACAAGTCTTAGGAGGTGCAGCTGAGGGAGCTGGGGTTGGTTAGACTGGAGAAAAGGAGGCTGAGGGGAGACCTTATCTCTGTCTACAAGTACCTGAAAGGAGGTTGTGTCAAGTTGTGTTGGTCTCTTCTCCCAAGTAGCAAGAAAGAGGATGAAAGGCAATGACCTCAAGTTGCATCAGGGAGGATTTTTTTCCCACTGAAAGAGTGGTCAAGCATTGGAACAGGCTGTGCAGGGAAGTGGATGAGTCCTCATCCCTAAAGATATTTAAAAGACATGTAGATGTGGCACTTAGGGATGTGGTTTAGTGGTGGACTTGGCAGTGTTGGTTTAATGATTGGACTCGATGATCTTAAGGGTCTTTTCCAACCTAAGCAATTTGATGATTCTGTGATTCTATGAGTTTGGGGGGTGCGAGGACAGACACTCAGTGACAAGCCACAGGCAACCACTGAGACTTGGGACTCACAGATGCTGGGGTCTCTGGGGCTGAGCACGGCAGTGCCTTCCCCCAGGCTGCAAGTCTGGCTGCTGACCAGGAGTGGAGCAAGGGGAGTCTGCGGTTCTCTTGCCCCTGGAGCTGCAGGCAGCTTGGTGGCGTGTTTGCCACTGCGGAACTGCTGGGGATGCTCTCCTGTGTTGTGCAGGCAGGGGGCCCCCCTGCTCCAGCGTGCTCGGAGCCAGGCTCACCATGAGCATCGCACTGTTACGGGAGAGCAGGCTCCCTGCTGGGCTCCAGCTGCTGCTTCTCCCCTGCCTGGAAGTAGCTTTCTCTTCTCCCTTTGCCTTCTCTGACCAAGAAGCTCCCTCCGTACCTGGAAGCTGGCTGGGTGAAGTGCCCGTTTGTAGCATTTCGTCTCTCTGACATCCCAGCAAGCAGGGTGTAGACCACAGCAGAGCACAGCCATGGGTTGCAGAGTGGGCCTGGGAAGCCTTGTGCTAGGCAGAGAGCGTGCAACTTCTCTCTTCAAGGTTCCAGCCCTGCATATGGGGTTGCTGGTGCTGCTGCTCCCAAGGTGTCACTACCAGGACTGCTGTACCAGGGCCACTTTCTCTTCTCCTGCCAGTCTCCCAGCAGCAGGTTCTGAGCTCAGGAAAACGTGTCAGGAAAGAGACTAGAGCCTCGTTCAACACAGCACAAGTTCATTCAAGTGGCTGAATTACAGGCCTTGAACAGTAGCTCCCTGGATGCAAATATCCAGGATAAACATGGCTCTTTCACTCCTCTAATCTGCTCTGGCACATCCCCACTCTGTTTGCAGAGAGACTTCCTTGGGTCTGCAAGGATCCCACTGTGGCAGCCTCTCCTGGATTCAGGACATTGGGGAAATGCTGCCCTGCATGGGAATCCAGCTGTCCTGGCACTGTGCTCTTACCTGTCCTGGTCTCCCTTGGTGATGCCCTACGTCCGTAACCCCTCCCTGCTTCCCTAGGGGTGGTGGCTGTGTGTGTCTGGCTCCAGCATAGCCACTTGCTCTATTGGAGCTCCTCTCTCTCTGTGGTGATCTCTTCTCTAAGGAAGAGGGATGAGCAGAGGGATGCACTCAGACAGGCTGGATGCTGATTTGAAGCTCTCCTGCCATCCTAGGAGACAGGCACTTGGATCTACAGCTGGTGGTGGCATGCTCTGTTGTGCCTGGCAGTCGCGTGCTCTGAGTGGCCTCATGGAGGTCCTTAGTCAAGTCAGCAGGAGGCTGAGCTCTCTCTTCTCCCAGCCCATTTCTGAGCACTGTTCAACAAGGTGCACCATGTTAATCACAGCAGTTCCTCACCTGGTATAAGTGAGTGCTGAGATGTGCACTGCATAGCCCTGAGCTTCATCTGCTCGGGATAATGCTGGAGCACCTGAAAGCCCCCAGAAAGACCATGGCATCAGCTAGATGTGTTCTTGCCTTACATGTGGCTCCCTGCCAGGAGTCACTGAGGAGGAGACAGCAAGCAAAGGCATTTGCAAAGCCCCCATTTCACAGAGGCGTGGTGGTCTGTAGGCCCAAGGGACTGCCTCTAGGGTGAAGACACCAGCAGAATCATGAGGGGATGTGGTTTGCTCCTGGTTAGGGGCTGCTGTTTGCTTTGCTGTACCCTCTGTGCAAGCCATGAAGTGGTTGGATAGCTCACTGTCACTCATGGTGGGAAGAGGCTGTCTCCTTTGTCTCACACCAAGGATCAGCCTGTCTCGTTCTGTTCCTGTCTTACAGCAACCACGGCCGATCGGTTCTACAGGATAGACCGCGCACAGGTGAGTGCAGCCTCATCCTGCACCGTCATCCCCCTGGGAAGGTGCTTGGGTGTCCCAGCTGCATGCAGACCAACAGGCAGGCACAGCCTTGGGGCCCTCAGGTCTCATACCACTGCCCTGCCCTTTGGCATCCCCTGAAGGGATGGCATGATGAGCCTGGCCCAGGACCAGGCTCAGCAACTCCAGGTTTCTGGAGAAAAGGGAAGAAGCCTGGGTGGTAGCACTGAACCTTGGGTTGAAAGCTGCCTGCAGGGCCCTCCAGTTCAGCGGGTAAGGAACAGCAAACATAGCAAGACTGGCCAGGGGACCTACCAGCTGGGGTCATCTTCACCAGTATAAGATACTTTCCCTAATGATCCAGGGAGGAGAACATGGAGATAAGATTTACAAGGCTGCTAAGGTGGCAAGAGATAGGAAGCCTGAAAAGAGCAAGGAGATGCACAGGCTCCCAGGCACAAGACTGTTCAAGCCACCATTGCTCTGCTGAGCAAATGGGTGGGCTACAAACCCACCCATTGGGATATGAGGGGATGGAGTTTTGCAGAAGTAGGTCTTGCTTCTGAGGAAGCATGTCCTGACTTGTCTCTTTCAGGAGCACCTCAACTATGTGACAGAGATCTCTCAGGATGAGCTCTATGTGCTGGACCCAGAACTAGTGGTCACTCAGACTGTGAGCACTTCTCCTGCTATGCCCGACCTCGTGGACTCATCTGCCACACCCCCTGGGCACCATTTTGCATTCCCCTCCTCTTCCTCCTCTCCACCCTCCTCTCCTGCCCCCAGGTGAGTCTGGAATGGGCATGCTGGGCCTCAGGAAGAATGGGCAGTGATGGGAGAGCTAGGGTTGGCTTCACAGCATTGATCCCTGGGCCAGATTACAGGGGAGCTCCCGGGAAGTAAGCAGGAATTCAGTGTTGAGTTAGACCAAGCAATGAGATGCCATGCTGTTTTCCTTGTTGCTCTGCCAGCGCTGCCCTAAGCAGTGGGGCATCACCAGGTGGCTCAGCCATGAGGTCAAGCTCCAGCACCTGGCCCATGGGGCAAAGGACATGGGTGTCTTTCAGCCAAACTAAGGCCAGTGTTGGGTGTGGGTGAGCAATGGTGCTAGGAGCAGCAGTAGAAATGGGAGTGGGGATGGGGAAGAACCCGGATCAGGGAAGAAGGAGTGCCACAGGCAGGTGACTCCATCCCTCTAATGGTGGCATGCCCATTAGGGCCATCTGCTGCCAGGACTGGCAGGGTTAATTACACTTTTTCTTCTTCTCTTCCAGCGCTGAGCCTGAGCGCTGCGTCCCACATAAAGGTGAGTCAAGTCCTACCCGTAGTTGTGCCCCCTCTCGGGTTGCACTGTTTTGTTTTCCTGCCTTTTTTTTTTT
>VZTG01004651.1:97940-130410 GCA_013397845.1 Melanocharis versteri
GGCCTGTCCTTTCCCTGGTGAGCAGGGAGGAGCCCTGTTGCTCCATGTGTCCTGAAACATGGAGCCCTGCGGGCGGGTGACCCAGAGGTGACCACGAGAGGCCTGACAGTGATTTGTGGAGTGGCCCAGCCAGGCGCCTTCCCGGCTCCACCGTGCGGGAAATGATGTGGCAAGGGGTTAATCCCCCACCTGCAGAGCTGAGCGCTGTGGACTGAGTTGGGAGGCTGTCTCTGCCTCTCCCTGGGGAGGTGGGAGCACTGGATCAGGGGCCTCACCAAGCTGAACAAATTGAAAGAGTTTCCTGAAGCTTGATCGGAGCCTGGAAGTGCGAGTGAGTCATCGGTGAGAGGCATCTTGGCCGCTGGCTGATGCCCAGGAGACCTGCTCCCCACTTCCATCACAAGTTATCCTGCCCAAGGGCAGAGACTACTTCCCCTGCACACGCACCTCCCTGGGCTGAGGTCTGGCTGCACCCCTAGCTACGTGGTATCTCCTTCTTTCCCCTGGCTTGTTCCTTACATTCTTGAAGGTGATGCAGCCAGGTAAATGCAGTCTGACCAAGGGGTTAGTGCTTGGAGGAGCTTGTGCTCCTGCTCCACACCTCTGGTGCCCAACTCTTGCCTCCAGGATTAGATAAGCAGCGTTACAGATTGACTTTTCTGATGCTGACGCATCTCTCTTTGCAGATGACCTCCTGATAGAAGCTGCCAAGAGTGGCAACTTCAGCAAGGTAGGTGCTCCCGCAGCCTGCTGCAGTGAGCAGCCAAGGCTGGCTCCTGGGCTGGTGTGCCCCTTGGGCTAAGGGAAGCCCTGCCAGCCATGCTCCTCAATTGCCCTAGAGCAGCACCTGTCAAGGGCCTTTCTTCAGGAGTTGTGGCTGGAAGCCAGGCAGGCTTCTAGCAAGAAGCCCTGGTTCCTCTCCTGGGGGCCACGAAGGGAAAGGACTTGGTAGCATGGCTGAGCTGGACAAAGCTGCCCACCAGCTCCAAGTACCCACACAACCTCTCAGGCACTCTGGGCGCATAATGCTGGGGTTTGGGGCTTGGAGCTGGGAAATGCAACTCATCCTGAGCAATCTGACAATCCTGTAGTTCCAAGAGCTGCACCGAGCTGGAAGAGACCTGATGGTGCGAGACTCGTCGGGCCAGACTGTCCTCCACCATGCTGTCAAATCAGGAAGCAAGGACATCGTCAAATACATCATCGAGAATGGTGAGCAGGACCCAAGAGTGCCACTCTTAAGCAAAGGAGCCTGGCAGCCAAAAAAATCAACACTCTGCTCAGAGGGAATGCTCCTGGGCTTAGATCTCTTCCCTCTGGTTTGCTAAATCATCCTTCTTGTGTATGGGCTTTTCCTGGCATCTGTCTGCCAGGACTGGGGTGTCCTCATGGCTGTTGCTGCATCCTGGCAGGGACCAGCATGTGTCTGGGAAACATTTCTCAGTGTCCTGCTTCTGCCTTCAGGGCAGCTGACCTGTTGTTTTTGGCAGATCCCACTGAAATACAGACAGCTTTATTTTTATATAGATATTTCTCTGTAGTGAGTCCACAACCAATTCTTCTTTCCTGAGATCAGCTGGGCTCAGATGCCATTGCTGACCTGAGTTCTTTGGAGCCAGACTTTGGCAGGCAGCATGAAAATAGCAGCCCTTGTGGAATGATGCAGACTGTGACTAGGGAGTAGACAGGTCTGCCTCTGCCTCGGAGCCAGGTCTCACTCACCTGCACTCTTTCTTTCCACAGCTCCTTCAGAAATCCTTGATGCCACAGAGGAGGAGAAGTAAGTTGCTGCCTGACTTGCATTACCTGTTGGCCAGACCCTCTGCAAAGTGACCAGTCACAGGGGCACTTCAGCTGCCCTTGCTCTAATTGCCAGCCATGATTCCCAGTCCATTTTGGACAGACTGCCCCTGAGCAGCACTCCCTCCTCTGCCAGGGCTGCCTGGACAAACACACAACTTGCCGTCAGCTCCTGCTGTTGCTGAATTGCTGTCCCTTGCTGCCACCTGCATGTGCTGATTGTCCCTGCTCAGGGGGACATCTCACATCTCCCGCTTTCTCCTCCTCAGCGGTGAAACCAGCTTGCACCAGGCTGCAGCCTTACGCCAGCGCACTATCTGCCACTACATCGTGGAGGCCGGGGCTTCGCTCATGAAGACAGACCTGCAGGTGACAGCGGGAGTGGTGGCAGTGGGGCTTTCTGGGGTGACCAGGGGCTGGCAAGGAGCGGAGCCAGCAGGAGAGCAGAGCAGGGGTGCTTTGGTTGCAGTGTTTGCCAGTCAGAGAGGAGCTGACATGGAGCACCCACGGTTGCCCAGTAGAGCCCAGCTACAGAGGGGTTAAATCCCTCTTCTCCTGGTGCTTCTCTCCCTGTTGTTTTATTAAATTAGAAGCAAGGGGCTGGAATGTCTCATCCCTGTCTCCCCCTTCCCACCCTCAGGGGTCAGAGCAAGGACATTCTCCCTGAGAGCTCCCTCCCAGCTGCAGGGCTCCCCCCGCTCTCCCCCACCAGCAGTCATGATGGGGGATCTGGGAGCTCCTCTTGGCGGGTGAAGCTGGCCTGCAGGGAGCAGGAGCAAGCAGTGGCAGCACTTTCCCTCACATGCCGAGTTAATTGAGCTGTGCCTTAGTGTCAGGGAATTGTGCCAGCCCTGGCAGAGGAGTTGCAAAAGGGGAGGGCTTGGGGCTGTATTTTGGTACATGAGGTTCCCGGGGCTGGCATATGGCAGAGAGGACGTGGTCAGATCTGTCTGGTGGAGGCTTGTAGTGATGGGCTGTAGCAGAGGTGATGTAGAACAAGCCAAGAAGGTGCAATCTGTGGGTCTGGGACACTGGTTAGGAGCCCAGTTGAGGGGTGCTGGTGGTGCTTGGGGTTCAGTTTAGACAATGCACATCCCTGTTTGCCAGCTGCCACAGGAATGCTGTACAGATAATCTCTGGCTCCCCATCTCTTATCCTTGGTCCTGTCTAAGGCTTAGGCCTTGCACAGTGCCCCGAGTGGGGCTGACCTGAATGGAGACTCAGCTGGCAGAGGCAAGAGGAGAGGGCAGTTCGGGGGGGCACAGCCCCTCTCTGTCCCCAGCCCCCTCATTTGCCTGAAGGAGGGGAACAGCCCCCAGCCTGTCAGCACAAAAGGGAGCCTCGCTCAGGCATGTGCCTGCCCCAGGGAATGGGTTTGCACGTGCCTGTGCAAACACATGTCGGGTTTGTGGCTGCCTGGGGACCCCACTGCGCTGCTGCACTGACCTCGCATGGGCTCCGGGTCACAGCCTGCCTGCACAGGCAGGATCCACCTCATTAGAAACCCCAGCGGCAGACCTGTAGCACGGGTTTGGAGCAGGCTGATCCCGCTCCCTGCTGTGGTGAGGGAGGCTGAGCCTTATCAGTTGGCGCGCCTCAGCCCAGCCGGGCAGGGAGGCCCTGGCAGCTCCGGTTTCAGGCTGCAGGCAGGCAGTGATGCAGAGGGGCTTCTGCGGGGGAACAGGAAAGAAGCTCAATTCCTCCTCTGTTAAATGAGTGATTGCATTCAGGGGATGTGGGGAGGAGGCCATCGAGGAGAGCCAGCACCAAAGCACGGAGTGGTCTGTGCCCTGATGGTGTGGCTGCTGGGGGGTGTGTGCAGGACCACGAGGTGTGCCCAGTCTTGGGGTGCACATGCCAAGGAGATTTCTTGGTGCATGATACCTCTCTGCAGCCACACACGGGTGGGCTTTTGTGCATAGCCACATCCAGGCCCAGCGGAGGCTCTGCATGTCTGACCATTGTTCTTGATGGAGAAATATGGCTGTGGGCTGCTCTGGAGGCCCCGGCACGCTGCTGCATCTGCCTGTGCCCTGCTGTGCACCAGGGGATGAGCCAGGCAGGACGGGTATCCCTTCCAGGGCTAGTTTTCAATGGCAGCGGCACAGCGCCAGGTTTCTGTGGCCTTTCTCAGTGGCACAGCAGAGCCTGGGCACTTGGAGAGGAGGAGCAAGGAGCAGGGGGAGGGAAGGGGGAGAGGAGACAGAGCTGGGAGCTGTTAACAGATTTGCTTTTTATGGAGTGCGGGAGTTCATTAGTGGACACAATCCAGATGGCTGCAATAAGCTGGTGAAATGTGATCCTCCTCCGGGAGCTGGAGCGCTAGCCAGGCTGTGAGAGGGAAGGGGGGTTGGTATTCCTGGGCATTCCCCAGACATACCCCTCATTCCTCACCCTTTCCCGCCTGCCTCCCCAGCACAGGGGAAGAGCAGGTCGTGGGGACCAGCCTTTGTCTCCTCTTGGGTGACTTGCGATGCCCAGGGTCAGTCATGTCCTAGCCCATGCCTGGAGCTGATGGCCCTTCAGGGGACAGCTTCCAGGCCTGCAGTAGTCAGGCTCCTGAGGAGCACGCTTTCATCCCATGGTGAGCACATGGGCATTTGGCTGCCGCCTGCCTCGGGGTTTGGCTGCAGGCTCTGCTGGACCCAGCCACGTGGGGGAATGGGGACGCCTTTGGGTGCCAAAGCAGCGTTCAGGCAGCGTTTGGCGCTCTTGACTTCTTGCCTCCCCTGTGCAGGGAGACACCCCGAAGCACCGCGCTGAGAAAGCCAATGACCCCGACTTAGCTGCCTACCTCGAGAACCGACAGCACTACCAGATGATCCAGCGGGAGGACCAGGAGACAGCTGTGTAGTGCTTGGCGTGCCTTAGCCCAAGCCAGCTCGTGCAGGATGAGAAGAGGACAATGCCAACTGGCAGAGCTGTATCTGGCCCAACCCTCCGCAGATGTCAACCTGGTCCCTGGAGATGGATACAGCAGAGCTCTGCCCCAGGCTGGGATGGGACTCTGTTTATAAGGACAATGGGTATTTCAGACTTGAAGCCTGATTCTTTGTGTGTCCACCCCTTCACCTCCCATTCACCACATTCCCTGCCCTAAATGGGCTGTATCCCCCAGCCATGTTGGAGCAGGCCAGGCTGAAGCCCCCAGTCACGTTTGTTCATGGGAGTAATGCCAGTGTCCCCTCCAGAGGCTCCTACCTATGATCCTTGTGGGATATCAGTGCTCAGCCCCTCTCTCTGCTGGCAGTGCCCCTCTTTTAGGTGCTTGGGTAGGTTGTGTCCTGTTTCTCCTCTCCTGTCTGGCACAGCTGTGGGAGGCACAGGCTGCATGGACAGACAGCAGAGGCTGTGAGCTGCAGACTTTGCCCCAAAGGAAGCACCACAACTTACTGGCCCTGCCTTCTCCTCCCTCCTGGGGCTGCACCAGGTCTCTGTGTTGCCCTACCCAGAGCCTTCTGCAGCAGGAGGGAAGTCACTTGTGCACCCAGCCTTTCCTCAGAGCATCTGGGACTGGTGCAGCTGGAAGTAGGGCAGCAGGTGCCCTCCTGATGGGCCTTTAGTGCTCAGTCAGCAGTCTGACTCGGGGCTGGGATGGCATGGAGGAAGGCTACACACTTCCCTCCACAGGACTGGGTGGCCACTCTGCTGAGCATCTCTTTGTGAGCCCACTGCAGGATGGTGGAGAGCTGCACTCAACTGGGGCAGTGGCAGCGGTGAAGCCTGTTATATTTCCCAAATGCTGACTTGGATTCAGCTGCCCTCCCTGCTTCAGTTTCCCCCTCAATGCTAGACTTTGCACAGGGCTGGACGGGCAGTGCTGGGGTCAGTGCTGCTCTCAGGGATCCCCTCCTGCCCCCCAACCTGGTAACATGCATCCTCTTAGTCTGACTCCTGCTATTCCCCAAACTGGGCACAGGGCTTTGAACAGAAAACTTGAGAGCTCACTCAGCCAAGACACAACCCACCTGGGCAGACCAGCAGCTCACCCTCTCTAGTTTTAGCAGAAAGATGGATTTGGATTCACAGGAACCATCAGGGCTCCTAGCCCTGAGTCATGCCTGCAATGGGATGGAATTTCACCAACCACCTGCTGTGGGGCATGAGGCACCACAACCCATCTCCCCTGTGGATGCTGGGAGCACTTGATGCAGAGACATCGAGCCAGGCCTTCAGCAAGGCTTTTGCAGAACTGAGTCTCTGAGACCAGGAGGTGCCCACAGAGGAGGAAAGCTGATGACTCTGAGCCTAGCAGACCTGCTTGGCACTTTTGGGTGGGCAGTGGTTGTGAAGGGGGTTGCCATTCGCAGCTTGGCTCCAGGAGAGGATAGTGCTGCTGCTGTGTGTGGTCTGTGCAGTCTCTCTGCACTCACACCCAGCTATGCCTGCTGGGTAGTGCTGGGTGGCACCGTTTGAATCCCTCCTACTACTAAGAAAAAGGTATTAGGATACTGTAGGGAACCAGAATAGTTGTCAGACTTTTTGCCCAGGGGTAGAGTTCCCTTGAAGGATGAGGGATGCTGTTCTGGGGTACAGAGGCATAGGGCAGTGCAGGGTGCCCAGGGGCCAGTGGCAGTATTGGCAAATAATAATGATAGCATCCTAATGCATTGAGAGCTGGGTAACTCCAGCAGTGCCTGGAGTTCTCATCAGCACTGCTGGCAGGCCACTGACAGACAAGGCACTGTCATCATCTCAGAGGTCCACACCACTGCTGCCCCAGATGGGATGCCCAACTTGGCCCAGAGGCATTTAGAGCCTCAGCATCCCCTTTTCTCCCTTATAGTTTTTTGTACAGGTAGTTGAGAGACACACTGTCCCCCTCCCTGCCTGGCCCCTCCGTGCACGCGTGAGCTGAGTTGCTGTGCAATTCCAAGCCTGTTTATATTTTGGTGAAGAAGGAGGGTGTGTTGGTCACCCTGCCCACTGAGGGCAGGGGTTCTGTGCAATACCTAGGTCTGTGTTTCTTAGACGCTGTTGTAGGATTGTATTTTTGTAACTATGTGAGGGTGCTGGCTCCAGCAGGCCCAGGGTCTGGCACGAGCCTGTGTTCCCATTGCTTTTCAACTTTGACCGTTTGGATGTTGTTGTTTCTCGCCATTGAAATAAAGAGATTGATGTTTCAGTTCTTGTCTCCTGCTGCATCCCCAAGATTGCAGTGGGCACTGCACAACCGACCATGCACAGCACAAACAAGGTTGGATCCCAAGGCCTCTACCCTTATCCAAACTTGGTGGTACTTTCAGGAGTTCCCTGCTGGCCCATGTCCTTGCTCACTTCCCAGCACAGCATCCTTCTGGGACTGTTGCTAGGTACGGGGTCTTTGTCCTGAGGGACTTTCTCCCCCATTCTGTGTCATGCATCAATGCTCAGTGTAATGCGGGAAAGGGACAAAGTGCACTGCCTTCCCAAGTGATCCAGAAGGCCTTGGAAGTGTGAGTCAGGAGCTGGCGGCCTGCTATTCCTCCTTGGGGCAAAGGCGGCAGCCCCAGTGGCTGCCACAGCTGTCAGTGGATACTACAGCAGCATCCAGCCTCCAGTTTCAAAACGTTTGTTGGCCTTTTTTTGTGGTGAGCTGTCCCCAGCCATGCTGCTCTGCGGGACATGAGCCTGCTGGAGGCTCTTCCTATTCATTCCCAGGTCCAGCAGGGAGTCTTGGGCTTCTGCCTCCAGTGCTGAGCACTGAGGGCAGGGATTATCTCTGCTGCTCTGGTGGAAGGACCGCTCTCTGATTACAAAAGCAGAGGATTAGGGACACTTCTGCTTCCAGCCTCAGACTCATAAGGATGACTGTGGCCAACACACTTCTCTCGTGTGGAGTTTCCTTTGAAAAAGGAGGTAATTGCAGTGGCCGATGGCATGCTGGTGATGAGGAGCTATACTCATACCTTAAACTTTGATTTCTGAGGGCAGAAATCTGGCACTCCTGCCAGCCTTTCTCTGCCCAGAGAAGCAGCCTCCTTCCCTCCTGCATTGTCCCTTCCATCCCCACTGTGCCTCTCTTTCATGGTCTTCAACCTGCAGCTCCTGCCCAGAGCTAACAGTGAGGATGTGTAGCAGTGTAAGGCACACCAAATTGTCCTGGCCTCCCCAGGGACCAGGTGTACGTGCAACTGGGAGGAGGGGGCCCGCTCTGCTTCAGTGCCCAGACCCCGGCGTGCTGGCGCTTGGCCCACATCTCAGCAGGGAGGGCTGTCAGTAACCATGGCAATTAGAGTCTTCCAGCTGCCCCAGTGTCAAATATACAGTGGGGAAGAAAAGCAGTCCCACTATGCGATCACTCTTGATGAGGAGTGTTGGGAAAGGGGCAGTGTACCTTTGGGGCAGAGTCCTGCCCTTCTCCCTGAAGGGTGTCGGCATCCCCTCTTTCTTCTTTTCAGTCAGATGCTGAAGGTTCAGAGGTCTGTCTGCCTGCCTGTGGGGTGGAAGCACACCTGGGGGTGTAGGCACCAGGTGCATGTGTGCAGGCTGGAGAAAGCCACGCAAGCCCAGCCCCAGCTAAGCAGAGCTGGGGTGACAGCAGTTGGCCCTGTTAATGATTACCTGCCACACACCTCAACAAGGAAAAGGTCGTTCCCCTCCCACGCCTGGCTGTGTCCCTGCACTGGCACTGCCGCAACATCCACTACGAGTTCCCCAAGGAGCAGGCTTAGACCAGAGATGGAAAATGCAGAGCTGACATGCCATGAATTAGCTTGTGACATTTTTAGAGGTAAAAACTCAAGTTAACCAATTGCAGGAAAATGTACCTGGGTTAGTCACACTCCCTCTTTTTCCTCCTTTCCTCAGTACGAGGCCCCTTTCTGCAAACACAGCCTCCTGCTGCTTATGTGAGCTGGGGAAGGAGCCATTTCCCCCATTCCCTTCAGAAAGAGCCCAAAGGGACCAAGCACAGCCACTGCTGAGAGTAATGTGTACCAATGCATATCTGCTCTCTCACACAGCCACCACTTGTCTCCTAGTCTCCTAGAAGGAGTGAAAATTTGCACAGGGCTTCACCGTACCTTATGCTGCTGTGTCCTGGGGACCCCAGCAAGATCTTCAGCTCCTGTCCAGAAACAGCTGAAGAGAAGCAGCAGCGCTCACTCCACACCTAGTTCTTTAACAGTTCTACAGGCCCTGGTTTGCTCATCACAGTCCCATAATTCAGACATGCAAACCTGATGCACACCTAGGTCCTTCTCTTTTTTTATATTGAAGTTTGTCCCAGCAGCTTTCTTCAGCTTGAGTTTAAAGGCCCAGCAATGGGGAGAGGCTATTGGCTTAGCTACGTGCCCAGCTATCAGCATCCATTTCTGCATCCTGGGCTCAAATGAACAGCCTGGCATCTCCAGATCCCTCACCACACAGAGCAGTACCTGCTGCTGTGTGTGCAGCAGGAAGGGGAGATGACATGTTCCCACGTTTGCCAGCTCTCCTCAAAACCTCTGCAGATGTTTAGGAAACTGCTGGCAGAGTGGGAATTAAATGTGGCAATCTCTTGGAAAGTGATTCCTGGTTTCAAAGCAGCTCATAAAAACCAGCTCCCCTTGCCCTGAACCCCACCTGTGGCAGCCCTGCTCTCAGCAGACTTCTTCCAGGTTAAGAGGTGGAAACATGGCTCCATTCTGCACCACAGCCCTATTTTTCTGGCATGACATTCTCCCTTCTGGTTGCTAACTCCAAAAGGGAATTGACTTGGCAGCTGCCTTGCTCACCTCCCAAGAAAAGGTGGTGGATGGGGGAAGAGAGCAGTCACATCTGCAAGGTCCTTTTCATCCCCCACCAGCAGTCTGATACCACTGCTTGGTCCGAGGAGAAGGGCTGCAGCATGGCTGAGCTGGGGACAGGCAGGCAGGTCACAAGGGATGGAACTGGGGGGACGTTTGGGACAACATGTAAATGATGTGCTGCTCTGGGTGCTGAGCAAGTACCCCTTTCCTGGTAACTTCCCACGAGGGGCAGAGCGAGCAGAGAAGGGTGAAAAGGGCAGAGATCATGGAAGGTGGGTCCATTGATGCCAGTGGCCTTGATGGAAAAGGAGGCATCCACGGAGCTGGCAGAGACTCGGGGAGACACCCCTTCACTCCACCGAGCCCCAGGGGTGCCCCCGGGGCCAGGTTCCAGCGGAACTCAAGAGCAGCAGCCCGAGGGGAGACCCTGCCCGGCCGTTCAGCTGTGCGCCCTTCGGCCACTCGGTGATGTTGGGGTGCGTGTTCAGCTGAACCCCCACAGCTTCCCTGGTACCGCGCCGCGGCTGCGGGTTGGAGAGCACCGCAAGAAGATGAAAGGGGACAAGGGACAGGGGCCGCGTCCCGCGGGACCTGACTCCCCCCGGGCCCAGCTCACCCCCGGCCGAGGGGCCGCCCCCGCCCGCCGGCCGAGGGGCCAGCCTGCCTCCGGGCCGCCCCTCCGCCGCCCTGCCTTTGTGCCTGCCGGGGGGCAGAGGAGGAGCTTGCGAAAAGTTTTGGGCTAAAATCCCACCTTTTTGCTGCCAGCCGAGCCCGACGTCAGGGGCCGCTGTGCGCCGCGCGGGGCTCCGCACGCGGCCGCCACACAAAGGCAGCAGCTCCGCACCGCTCCGCTCCGCTCCCCTCCGCAGGTGAGTGCGGCCCCCCCGCCCCAGTTCTCGGGGTCGGGCCCCCACCCCAGGGCCCCGTGCACGGCGGCACCGCCCGCCCGACGCCGCGGCGATGGGCGCCCCGGGCGAGGCGAGCGGCGACCTCCCGTCACCTCCCCGGGGAGGCGGCAGTCATCCAGGCTGAGGGCTCCCCGGAGCGAAAGGGGCTTTGCCGGGCTGGGGGACAGGCTCTGGCTGGGGAGGAGCTGCAGAAAAGGGCGATTGGGGCCGGGGCACCGGGGCGGCGACCCCCCGGTGCGGGCTCGCCTGAGAGGAGCCAGGGGAGAGCCTGGAGGTGCAGAAGGATGGAATTTGGTAGGGAGTCAGGGCTCCTGGAGAGCAGAGCGGGTGAGGCAGTGGCCCCGCATCCTTCCCCCTGCTCCTCTGGGGAAGCACCCCACACTGGTTCGGGGAGAACTCAGCTGATGGAGATCCTCCGATCGGAGCCCGGGGAGCTGCGCCGGAGCGGGGCTCGACCACCGCCCGCCTCTCCGGAGGGCGAGGGAAAGAGGCACTACGGGGCTCACGGCACAGCATCTACCCTGAGGAGGGAGAAGAGGGCAGAGGTGCGGAAGGGCGCAGCCTGCTCCCCTCCCTGCCCCCAGTGCAGGGGCAGAACCCTTTTCCCTTGGAGCACCTTCTCCTCCCTGCGAGGGGAAGGTGAGGCCGCCTGCCGGAAAGCCGCAAAGCCCCCCGGCTCTGCTTCCCCCAGCACCTCTAGGAAAGCCTCCCAGCCGTGCTGACGCCTTGGCTCACGGGCACATGCTCGGTGTCCCCTTTCCTGGCAGCAGGGAACTTCCTGCTGTCGCGGTGCTTGGCACTGCAGGCCACGGGCTTCCCGGGCGCTGGGCTCCTCGAGTGCCGGGCTGCCTGCCCGGAGGCTGGGAAGCAGCCCAGCCCGCAGAGGGAGGACAGCAGTCCTGCGCCCACCACTGCCAGAGCCAGCTGCAATTTGAGCCGAGCGAAGCCGAGCCGAGAGGTCCCACCACTGGAAAAGGGGCTGTGAGGGGGGTGCCAGCCCAACCGCCGCCCCGTTCCCGGCAGCGCATGGAGACACTGAGGGATCGGGAGCTGGGGAGGATGCGTGGCCCGCATTAGGAGAAGGCGGTGGCACTACCTGGCCCTGGCTGGTGTCCGGAGGGGGGTCCAGGCCTTCCCGTTGAAATGGTGGGGATTTGAGCTCTGCTTCAGCTTCGCCAGGTGATTTTATTTTTCTTTTTAGAGCTTTAGCTTCACCAGGTGATTTTGTTTTTCTTTTTAAAGCTGATCCTAGGTTATAAAAACCCAGGGCAGCTAGAGGAGGGAGGGGGAAGAACAGGGATTGCCACGATGTGGTCAGACTTCAGGCTGCTCTGCTCATGCAAGCCCATTCCTGGGAGAGACAAATGCTATGTGAGAGCCGGACAGCATCTGAGGAGGAGAGAAGCCAGGGCCTCACAGGGACGCAGGAGGAGCAGGGTTGTGCGAGCATGCCTGAAGGTGCTGTCAGCCCAACCAGGAACAGCTCATTTACCCGGCTGTTTGGAGAACCAGCTGGGAAACTGCACTCCCTTTCCCTTATGAATGCTTTAGGATGAGCCATGGCTGAAGGTCCCTGCAGACCTTTGCCTGGGGAATGCAGTGTGCTGGGCCAAGCCTGGGAGCAGATTTAGGGGTCTCTGGGGCTGTAGCTGGTCAGCCCCTCAGAGGGCATCCTTCTCACATCCCTGTGTACACAGAGGCAGGGCCCCACTGCACCCATGGCAAACAGAGGGAGAGGCAGGGGTGAGCACAGCAGCTGGGGCTGTCCACCCTGGGGGCTTGAAGGCCGTGTCGGAAGGGCCTGAGCAGAAGGTGCTGTGCTAGGAGACAGGTGCAAGGAGCACAGGGAAATGCTCTGCAGCAAAGGATGGGAGAAGTTTACTGAGCACCTGAAACCAGGGGGATGCTGTGAATAATGTGGGCGTCAGAGGTGCTACCCTGTAAGAACTGCTGCAGAAAGTGGGACAGCCATGTCTGTAAGTGAGCTCTGCTCTAGCCTTGTCATCTGTAACCAGCCCATCTGGGCTGAGCCCTTGTCCGCTTTGGAGGCAGATGGGTGGGAACAGAGCTGAGCCGTGCTGTGCTCGGCAGGATGGCTCCCAGCCGGGCTGGGTGAGGGGGAAAGCAGATTTCACCCCCACAACTGTGCCCTCAGCCAGCCGGTCTGTGTAATTCCCTGTGACAGTTCAATGCAGAGCGAAGCCGGCAGCTTGGCGGCGGATGCATGAAAGGTGAGTGCACTGGAGCCTGAATAATGTGGGATGCTGCTGTCTCTGGCATACTGCCCGGGGAGCCCAGGGGAGGGAGCGAACGCTGACCCTGGGCTCTTCCCTACATTGATGTCCCCTGGGGCCTGCGGTTCAGCTTGTCCTCTACAGCTCAGTTCAGCCAAGCCCATCACAGAGCCAGGGCAGGTGCCATGTATTTTCTGGATGGCTGCTGCCGCACAGATACGGGTCGCATCTGAAAAGGCTTTGGGGGAGCAAGGAAGGGGTCTCCAGATTTGAAATGCTGGCTCTGCATGCCTGCACTCCTGTTCCCACTGAGAGCAGGATCTGGGACCCCAGTTGTTGGCAGCAACATCCCACAGAGTCTCATGGTGGCACCCAGAGGGGAGCTATCACAGGGTCCAGAGCCACCGAGGCAGGGCACAATCCCCAGAGCCGAACCCTTATGTGTGTGCACCCTTGTCCCCAACCTGCACACCCCCTGCAAGCACAGGTGGAGTGGGCAGTGGGCTCAGCACTCGCGCTCCATCCCTCCAATGAGCTCCCACACTGGATGCTTTTTTTTGGTGTTTAATCCACTGATTTAACTCTCAGACGTCTCATGGAAGCAGGTTTGTTTTTTCTGAGCTTTTTTCCTTCTCCCTGGCATCCTCTGGAACTGGAATAAGATACTATGGGAGCTGTGCTCCCCAGCCCCAAGGCTCTTTGGTATGGGGCAGCAGCCTGCTGGGTCATGGATAAAGGATCCACAGAGAAATATGGGGGTAAGGGCTGGCAACTGGCACCCAGCTGTAGGGCCCTCCCCAGATGCTGTGTGGGCTGTGAGGGTCCCCATGGAGAGGATTTCGACCACGTGCAGGGCAGTGGGGGGGGCTGCAGGGGTGGGAACAATCTCTCAGCCCTGCAGCTCCCTGGTGGGAGGCAGTTGTGGAGGTACACAATTAACCTTCCTGTTGCCATTAGTGAACATGTTCTACTGGGTGGCAACAAGCAGTGTACAGGGGTGTACACACACGTAGGTGAGTGTGTGCAGTGGCTGCTGTCTTACTCCCACAGAGGCTGCCCAAAGCCCACCATGCCCCCCTTCGACACCACACTGCACCCCAACCTCCAACCCACCTCGCCCTCTCCTTGCTCCACAGGCAGGATGCAGGTTCGGGGCCTCCTCCTCCTCCTGGCACTGATCCTGGTGGCTGCTGCTGCCGAGGCTGGCAAGAACAAGAAAGGTGAGGGGCAGCCTGGGGCAGGGGGCCAGTGGGGCGGGGGCAGAGTGGGGCATGCTCCCCTATCCCTGCAGAGAGCACCCACTCCACTTTTCCGTGCAGAAAAGGCAAAGAAGGATGGCTCCAAGTGTGAGGACTGGCGCTGGGGACCCTGTGTTCCCAACAGTAAGGACTGTGGCCTGGGCTACCGTGAGGGAACCTGCAAAGATGAGAGTAAGAAGCTCAAGTGCAAGATCCCCTGCAACTGGAAGAAGAAATTTGGAGGTGGGTACCTGGAGGTGGAGTGGTTGGGGACCACCCTGTGCTGGGTGACCAGGGCTAGCATCCCACCAGGTCCCGGCTAGTTCTGATGCCTCTCCTCTCTCATCCAGCTGACTGCAAGTACAAGTTTGAGAGCTGGGGAGGCTGTAGTGCTCAGACAGGCCTGAAGACTCGCTCTGGCATCCTGAAGAAAGCCCTGTACAATGCCCAGTGTGAGGAGATTGTCTATGTGACCAAGCCCTGCTCCTCCAAGATCAAGTCGAAGTCCAAAGGTCAGTTCCCACCACTCCTGTTCCCAGAAGGGTCCAGTTGCAACTCTTTTTCAGAGGTACCTTGGCCTATTGGGTTTCAGCTTTGCTGATGGTGTGGAGGATTTCATAGGATGCTCTTTCGTTTGCACTGCGAAGTCCAGCTGCTGGCTGGGTGGGGGATGCAGGTGCTACTAGTAAAAACCCTGTTTCCCCCACAAACCACTGCCATCTTTGGTGGGATGGGGATTCCCTGCTCTCCTCACTGGGACTGGTGCAAAACGTGGTTTGTCATGGCGGGAGGCTGCCTGCAGGGATGCAGCCACTGTGCTGTGCTCAGCCAGCCGTGCTGGCCACGTTTCTACCACAGCAGTGTTTGGGCCACCGTGAGCTGCCAGCAGATGCACTAACTCTTGTCTCCTGTGCTTCTTGAATGCAGCAAAGAAGGGCAAGGGGAAGGACTAGAGCAGGAAGCCAGCGTCCTCATCGACCCCTCAACATGGTGCCTACAGGACTGGATGTGCAGCTGCAGCTGGCCCACACTACAGTCTTCTTCCTCTCCTTTCTCCTTTCCTTGACCTCTTTCACTGAGATGCCTTGTTTTAATCATTAGTGTTGTAGAGAGCAAACCTACCCACACTGCAGGATAGGCTGCCTCCTTCCTTGCTGCCCCATGGCCACTGCCAGTGCATCCTGCTCACCTCCTCTCGCCTGGTGTTGGGGTTCACTGGAATGTGCTCGGAGAGCTGGGATGGAACACACATTTTTCCACCCTCCAGCACAAATGAGTTGCCTTTAGTGCATCCTTTTGCAAGCGCAAGAGCTTCCTTGCTCCTCCACCAGGCACCAGTGCTGGAGGGAAGGGCTGGGTGTTAGATGCCTGAGTAACCCCATCACTCAGGCTTCTCACTCAAGGACTGCTCTCACCTCAGGGGGTTTATTCCAGCATCCCTTTGGCTGGGGCATGACTTACCTGCAGCAGTTGAGGAAAACACAGCCACCACCCTGAGAAGCAACTGCGTCTCTTCTCTGTCACTTTTAACCATGTATGTCCATGCTGGGGCTGCAGCCCCTCTGCCTTTGCCATGCCGACACCAGTGCTGGGTGGGAGCTCTCACTCCTTTTGGAAACTTTTTTTCTTTTCCAATAAAAATCTTTTTAAAAAAAGTATCAGAACCCACTTGTTGTCCCCACAAGGTGCTGCTGTGCTGGAAATCCCAGCAAACCCCAGTTTTGCTGACCCCACTGGCACCAGCAGTGAAGTTGCCATGCAGCTGGCAGTGGTGGCCTGGGTGCCATATGCACATGGTCCTGGACAAAGCACCAGACCTCACAGCCTCTGCAATGACGCTTCAGGCTGCCCCCGCTTAATCTTGGTAGAAGGGGCTGGCTGCAGGAAATGTCACCAGTGGGTGACACTGGGAAGCAGGGAAGGAGCCACTCAGATGATGACTCATTCATTCCTCACACCATGGCTATTAGTTTCCTGGTCCAAGGTCTTTATTTGTCTTGGGGTGTGTTGGGCTGCAGTTGTAACCATTTAAAAATACCCAGAAACCCACCAGGCATTTTGGGCACCCCTAAAGGCAGTGGTGGAGGGGTTCCCATCTGGGTTGGGGCAGCCTTTCTCCAGGTTGCATCCTGGCATGAGGATGGGAAGGACATATGGACACAGAGTTTGCCAGTGCTAGAGTGGCCCCACCCCATCCCTTGCTTGCACGTGGCTTTGGGAGAAGCTGGGGAGCTGCCCCGGGGTGCTCTGGGTTGCACACACGGGTGGGCTGGGAGGAGGCTGGAGACGCTGGCTGAAGCCCGCATGCTGAGGGCTCTGCCACAACACCCATGACAGCATTACGTCCATTTACAAAGCTCAGCCACCGGCTCCTTCGGCCTCCCTGGAGGAGCTCCCTGCACTCAGGGCAGGAGCGGGGCTGGAAGCCACCGCCATCCTCTCCTGCCTCCAGAGCCACGCATCAGGCCTCCCACACCCACTGTGGGGAGAGCAGGGACCTGCTCGTGGCCCAGATGAGACACAGGGCACTTTGGCCACATTGCAGACCCTCTTCCCACCCTCCTCTGAGACCCCAGGTCCCCTCGTCCCTCCTAAGGACAGTTATTTTCATAGTCACTGCTGCCCACTTCTCTGGGGCCCCATTCCCCCAGGGCTGTGGAGCGAATTCCTGCACTGCACCACTGCTTTTCTTTGCAGTTTTAGTTTCCATCGTTGTCGGAGGCAACTGGGTTTCACACTCCTCACCCAGGAGTGAAATGCTTGGCTTGGCTTGTCTGTCTGTCTTTCCAGCAAATTGCTGGGGGCAGAAAGGGTGTGAAGAGAAGAGCAGAGCCAGAGCCCAGGGGAAAATTCTGCCCCAGGTCCCTGGGTAAGGATGTCCGATGGCGCTGTCAAGAGAAAGGAAGCAGCTTGCCACATCTGTTAGGGTCCAATCTTGACTGCCTTCACAGGGGGCCTGTCTGGGCCAGCAGGACTCCCCATTAGCATGCCTGAGCCAGCCTGGTCCAAGATGTCTAGCAAATGTTTGACCCTGGTTTGTTTTCATTTCTTGGGTAATAAACACTTTAGAAGCCAATGGAAAGCATCCAGCATTAGCCCATCTGCATGCAGACAAGCTCTGACGCCTTGGAGATGGTCAGCCGGGGAAAAAGGTACATCCAGTCTTAGGAGAAACACTGATGCCATTTGGCCAATCTCAAGAGCATGGAGCTGGGAAGGGCTCCTGGTGACCACATCTCCTCTTGCCTCTGGCTTTCCCGCTGGCTCCCCAAGCTAGTCCCCAGGCTCAGGGTGACTGGAAGGACCTGCAGCTCAGAGATGCCTTGGATTTTTGTCAGCGTTGGAGGAAGGGCATCATCTGCAATCACTGCACAGTCTGCACTGTTGTGAGTGGGCAGCAGAAGAACCCCCGCTGGCAAAGGAGGCAAAGGGAAGGGTTTCCATAATGTTACTGAAGTGGTCCCTGAGTGCCAGTTTATCTGGCTGTGCCAATGTTCCTGTACTGGCACATGAGAAGGTGCTTGAAGGTTTTCTTGAAAGTGGCATTGCAGAGGGCATAGCAGGCTGGGTTGATGGTGCTGTTGACATAGCAGAGCCAGTAGCCAATGGACCACACGGTTTCGGGCACACAGGTCTCACAGAAGGTGTTAATGAGGACCATCACGTTGTAGGGCGTCCATGTGAGTATGAAGGCCAGCAGGATGGCAAATATGGTTCGGGTGACTTTCTTCTCTCGGGCGGCCATCTGGCGCTTCTTCCGTACCTGGCTCCTGGCGATGCTGGCAAACTTCCTGGCAACATTGACTGGGCGGCTGTTGGCCAGGGAGTTGTGGTTAGAGGCACCTGCCTTAGCTGGGACAATCTCAATGGCAGTGACGCATTCACTGCCAGTCTGCTTGGTGACAATCTTAATCTTGGACCACTTGGAAGTTGGGTTCACCCGGGGGTTGGCTGGACTCTGTCCTTGCCCTGCTGGCAAGATTTCTGCTGTGGGCTTGTCTTTTGTGGTCTGGGTCATGCTGACAGTGCTGGACTCATTGGATGTCTCCTTCTCCTCCTGATGGCCAGTGGCCTCTGTCTGTGCAGATGGCTGGTCATCCACTTTCCCATTCCTCACCTCCTCCTTCACCTCCACAGCCTTCTTGGGAGAGTTATTGTTGTTCTGTTTGACCAGGGGGCCCTTGAGGAATCTGAGGGACTTGGTTTTCCTGTCTTTCCTGCTCTCAGGCTTGTGCCTCCTCACCCTGCTTCTGCTGGCCAGGGAGATGTGGATGTACAGCACCGTCATGATGACCACGGGCAGGTAGAAAGCAGCAATGGCTGTGCCGAAGGTCACCGCTGGATTGGAGAGGAACTGGATGTAGCATTCCCTCTCGGGGACTGTCCTCTTGCCCACAATGAACTGCCAGAACAAGATGGCAGGGGCCCAGAGAATGAAGGACAATATCCATGCGGCCGCGATCATTAGCCCTGCCATCTTGGTGGTCCTCCTGGCCGGGTACGTCAGGGGCTTGGTGACACAAAAGTACCTGTCAAAGCTGATAATGAGCAGGTTCATGACAGAGGCATTGCTCACCACATAGTCCAGAGCCAGCCACAGGTCGCACACCACGGCCCCCAGTGGCCAGTAGCCTTTGATGATGTAAACCGTGTAGAGGTTCATGGAGAAGACCCCGATGATGAGGTCCGCGCAGGCCAGGCTGAAGAGGAAGTAGTTGTTGACAGTCTGGAGCTGGCGGTTCACCTTGATGGAGAGCATCACCAGGATGTTCCCCACCACGGTGACAAGGCTGAGTGAGCCGGTGACAGTGGCAATGAAAACTAGCTCCACTGTCTTGTAGTTGGTGGGAGGCTGCACGGCCACCTCGGAGCGGTTGCCCAGGGTGAAGTTGTCATAGGTCAGGTTGGCCATCTTTGCCTGCCAGGGCTGAGCAGAGAGGTTGTGCATGGGATCTGCAAGGAAAGCGAGGACAGAAAGGGAGAATATCAGACCTGCCAGCCTGTCCTGGCAGCATTTCCTCAGTTTCCCAGGCCAGCACTGCTCTTGGCTAGTGCTCAAAAATCTCCTGGCATTCCTGGACTTCTCTCTGCCACTCCAGGAGTCCGTTGGAGGCACTTTTTGTGTTCCTGTTTAGCAGCAGAGGAGACATACAAGTTGCAAGGAGAGAAGCAGGAATGGGGCTAGGACAGTCCTATGTCCAGGGTGTGATGGTCCCTTCTTTGCAGGGCCAGGAACCATATCCCAGCGGGAGCACAACCTCGTGTGCCCCAGAGAGGCACAGAGGGAGGCCAAAGGGCCGGGGTGGGGGGGGGGAAGAGGACTGCAGAGCCCAGGGGGGATGCACATACAGCACTCACTGCCAGAACAGCACAGCATGGAGCCAGTGCCCTGCCCCAGGGACGAGAGCAGGTTTATGCCCCAGGCATGTCCCGCTGACCTCCCCAAAGCACTCCCCAAGAGGGGCCCAACCCACAAAGCCCGTGCCATCGTCCGCTCGGCTCACCTGTGTCTCTCGCAGCAAACAGCTCCTTCTGGAAGATGAAATCTGGGAGAAGGAAAACAGCAAATTACACCACAGCTTGTGTGAGTCCCACATCTTGCCGGGGGCACCAACCTGTCCAACAGAGGTGGCCCTGACAAAAGGGTGACACTGCTCAGATACAGATGCTGAAAAGCCAAGAAAGGCTGAAGATGAGTCATTTGGTGTGGCGCAGTGCAGAGCGCAGCAGGCTCAGGAGAGGGAGGGAGCTGCACAAGTGCCATCAGTCAGTGATGCTGGGAAGTGATGACCGCTTCCCCCAGTCCCACATCACACTGCAGCTGCAGCCACCGTGGCCGCGGAGATGTACAGTGTGGAGTCAGACACCTCAGCGTGATACATGGAATTATTTACGAAAAGTGATGAGAATTACGGACAGAATTACTGCCTTCATCCAAACCAAGATGCCTGTGATTAATCACCCAAGGTAAGAGTAGAATGGACCTTAAAAAAAAAATCAATAGACCAGAAGTGCTGTGTTGAGATAAAGAGAATTTCCTGTAAAGCAAAGGAAAAGCAAAGGCATTGAGGGAGATGGGCTGGACAGAAGAGCTTCCCATTGAATCTGCCTCTCTCACATCATCCAGGCCCCCAAAACATGCTGGGCCTTCACCAGCCTCTCCCTGGCTTTTGGGGGCATCCCAACCCTGTCAGCCCATCAAGGGCAGCCCCTCCAGCAGCTCCTCCTGATGCCTGGGGCAGGGGTTCAGCGCTGCTGCTGGGAACCCAGCGGGAGCCAGCGAGTGGGCGAATGTCCCCACAGTGGGAGTGCTCGGTGTCTCTGGCTTGGGTGCTGGCTCCAAATGCCTGGGACTCCCAAAGCTGATTTTGCTACATGTATAAACACTCCATTAACACGCACGTCTTACAAACAGGGTCTGGCAGGCTTTGAGATCAGATTGTCTATTTTAAATATTTGAACCTTGTCTTTCATTTGTGGTGAGGGTAGGAGACTTCTGCCATCAGCAAATAGCCAAGTTTTTAATATAAGCACTTTCTAAAGAGATACAACTGTAATTAAATGGAAATGTGGCTGCTGAGATGCTAAAGCCAGCATCTGATGTAGCCATTTAGGCAGCTTCTGCACTAGCAAGGCTACAGCTGCAATAGTGGTGGAGCTCCTCTTACAGGTGCAAGGGAAGGAAGTGGGTGAGGGACAAAGAAATACCTCTCTACCATTATCCTCTAAGGCTGTCTGTGAAGACAAAAGGCTTTTAAAAGAAAGCAGTGCCCTTTGGTAGATGCTACATGCCAGATACGAATGGAGCGAGGAAGCCTGGTAGCACTGCCCATCTTTGCTCCAAGCTCCAAGCACAAAGAATGCATCAAGGGAGAGGGAAAGAGGTTTCTGCTGCCATCCTTCCTGGGCACCCAGCCAGGGATGTGAGAAGAGGTGATAAGTGTATAAAATGGCTTAGAAATATATAATCGTGGCAGTTTGGGGGTTGGTTTCAGTACAATTGAAATGAGTTTTAATTTCTTCACTTTGGTGAGATGGGGAGATTTAACTGTCATTCTTGTAACAGCTAATCAAACTGATCAGACAAGCTAGCAATCATACAGACATCTACCCCAGCTCTTCCAAGAAGAATTTGAAAGTCTTGAAAAGAAACCTTTCCATCGTCTCTGCTAAAATGTGGGTTTCAGTTTTCTCACTTTTGTTCATAAACTGGCATCCTCTTCTAAGCATGTCTAATTAATTATCAGCCTTGACAGAGGTTTGTGTTCTCAGTTACCCAAAGTAAGAAAAGTCCATCTCAACCCCGAGCTGTTCTGTCCATGTCCCAAGACCGGGAGGAAAGGCTGCGGCAGCCCCACACGCGAGCCTTTGGATGCCACCCAGAGGTCATGCTGCAAACTGGTGTGAGGAGGCAGAGGCCACTGCAGCCTCAGGGTGCAGGGCTTAAACATCCAGCGTTCTGAAAATAAGCCTTCACCTAACAGCAAAAACAAAGCAATCCCCTGTGTGAGGGAAGGAAGAGGACTGAAAATGCTTAAAGGTGTGAAGATAACGTACAACACAGACAGAGCAACGCGTATGAGCTGGGAGCTGTGTACACCACTCGCCCTTGCCTCAGATGCACCGGCTATTCTCTGCCATGCCCCA
The DNA here is from genome assembly GCA_013397845.1 of Melanocharis versteri. Lineage (NCBI taxonomy): Eukaryota > Metazoa > Chordata > Aves > Passeriformes > Melanocharitidae > Melanocharis > Melanocharis versteri. Next base: position 119,480 of record VZTG01004651.1, read on the forward strand.
GCCCACCGGGCATCCCTTCTTTCCCCGTCTTCTGCTCTCCACCCCACTGTCTCACTCTTCTGCCCCCAACACCCTCCCTGAGCTCACTGGGACTGCTCGGTACTGCCTTTGCCTTCCTGAGCAGAGCAGGCAGCTCAGTCTGCAGCTGGGAGAAGGCCGAGGATGCCACAGACTTGGTAGGTCTATGCAGCTGACCAAGCCATGCATCATGCCTGCATGGGAACTAGGGATAAATCTCTGCCTTTGAGATGGAGAGCATCCAGGCTGTGTGGGAAGGGCCTGGGTGGGGGCACAGCCCTCAGGCAGTCACACCTGTGTCTGCATCCCCATCATGTGTCCAAAGATGGAGAGAGCACACAGGGGAGCTGTGGAGCTGCAACGAACTCACCAGCGTGACACCATCTCCACCCTCATGCCAGCCACATCACTGTTCCCGATGCTGTGACACCAAGATGCCAGACACCAAGGGACCTCTCCAGGACCCGGTGTCTCTCCACTAAACGCCTTCCCTGTGTGCTTGCTCCCTGCACCTCCAGGAGTGCATTTCTTCTCTCCCTTCCCTCACAGCCCCCATCCTATATCACTTCTCTGTCTCCATTCCCTTTTGCAGCCCACTTTCATGACAACACCACAGACAGGGAGGAGATGTAGCCTTGACAAAGCTGAGAGAACACTTCAGAAGGGCTGCTGGGGCCAAGACCCCTACCTGTGACACCAATTGGCTTTTCAGCCTGCACACAACCGTTCTTCGTCTGCAGTGCTCAGTGGGTGCTCTCCCACACCTACCTGCACCAGCCAGCTACAGCAAACTCCCTCAGGCTTTTGGCAGTGATTTACGTCTGGTTTTCTCTCCATTGAAGCCGTTAGGAGACTCCAACTCCTTACTGATAGCATCCTCTGGTCCAAAAGTTTCTGCAGTGCTCACCAATCATGTCATCAAGGGAAACATCTTTCCCTTCCCATACAGCCACATATCCAAACAGAGAAGGTTGTTATTTGGGTGGGGTCCAACTGCTACAGGTAGTGGGCGCAAGCAGGGTCTCCACTGCTGGCTGCGGTCATGAGTGTGACCACTGCTGGGTGAGGATTCAACTCCGGAGCAAGAGCAAAGCCAGTGCTCCGTCGCAGGGTGACACCCGAGACCACAGTGGAAAACTCCTGCTATTTCCTCGCTGCACCTCATGTGCCTCTCCAGCAAGCCTTCCCAGCCTGTCAGCTCCTACAAACTGCCTCACAGCCTGTTGCCAGGTAGGAGACGAGAAAGCCCTGTCACGGACTGCTGGTGACCATCCTGCACCCAAAACGTCTGCAGTAGCTGGAGCTGGTGCTCCATTGGCTGCAGTTCACGACTGAGCACCTGTTGAGCACTCAGCTCGCGTGGGATGGAGGGCTTAGTTCCCTCCTGCCCCTGCTGCTCCTTGTGTGGAAGGAGCTGGCCACCCTCCCCACGGGCACAGCAAAGGCAGTGGGAGAGGCGGGTGTTTACACACGCCCATGTGATGGTGACAGTGTGGGATGAGCTCCTGGAGCAAGCAGCCCTACTGCCCCAGTGTTCCCTGCCTCTTCTCTCTGCACTGCACAGCCTCCCTCTGCTCCACAGCCCCTGTCCCACATGTCACCACCAGCCATCCCCTTTCCTGTTTTGACACTGCCCCCATCCCAGCGTCACCCTCAGGGCTGGGGATCCTCAGGGGGCAGGCGCAGGTCGGGGGCAGAGCCATGTCTGGTCCACATGTGGTTGAAGCAAAGGCTCTGGGAATAAGCAGGGCTCTGCAAGGAACCCCATCATAAAGCAAGCCCCACGCTCGCACACCAGTCTGGGGAGGAAGATATTTGCAGGGGAAGGAGAGGAATCAGAGAAACCCGTACTTGAGCGGACACCTATGAGTGTGAGCTGCTCCCAGAGGAGATGGGCTTTAGCCCTGCATGGGTTTGGAGCAACAGCAAAATTGAAAGCGACCTCGAGCCCAGGGACAGGATGGAGGGGCTGTGGCTGTCAGCTCCTGGCTGGATGGATCCTCTGGGGCTCTGGGTGCTGCCTGTCTCCCTCAGGAGGGAGGGAAGCTGGCCCACTCCACCACAGGCACATTCCAGGAGAAGGCACACATGAACCCCTGCTCTGTCTGGGTGCCAAAGGCTGGACCTGGGTGCATCACCTTTGGTGTCACATTTGGAAAGAGCCAGGCCAGCCCCACTGCCAGCCCCCTGCATGTCTTCGCCTTCCTAAAAGTGCAGAGAGGGTAAAAGTCTTAATGGGATTAGTCCCGTCACGTCAAACTGCTGATGTGATGTGGGGCTGGGCAGTTTGTGCAGCCACCGCCACAAGGAGGAGAGGAGAGAGAAAAAAGAGGGAACAGAAGATGCTAGACGCTTATGGCTCACACACACAAAGGGAAGGTATACTCAGGGAAGGGTGGCAGTTTGTGGTGCTAATTGCATTATCTAATAGCTGTTAATTAGTTCCTGAATCATAGCACCAATTTACAGTCAGTGAAGGATTTTCCTGGTTGACAGATTCACACCCCTCAGAGTGTGAAAACAGAGTTCCTAGATACTGGAAGAGGTACCTTAGAAATACAACATACGGGAGAAGACCAAGGGCAGGCCCTGTGTCTGGCAGGGGGAGGGTTGGTGTTGGTCTGCTTCCGTGCCTCTGCTTTGGAATGATGAAGGCAATGAACAACCAGAAAAACAGAAAAGAGATGAGGGGCCAGCAGGATCTGTTGTGTTAAAATGGCAGCGCTTCCCCTGCCCTCCCAGCTCCAGCTGGTGGCTCTGCTTTCACCCCTCTGGTCAATGGATCCCTGGAGTCCTCATCCTGCTCCAGAGGAGATCTGAGACATTGTGGAAAAGGAATTGTTTCTTGTCAGTAACATATGGGGTGGTTCTGGGCATTTGATTTTTCCACTGAATAATTTATTCTTCTTTCTTCCTCTGCTATTCAACTGGTCGTCATGAGGCAAAGCAATTTTCCTCCATCCCCACAAGTTAAGAACCTCTGATAGCTTTTCCTGGAGCCACTGGAGAAGCTCAGTGGCACAGGAGCAGCCAGCTTTCAGGGAGAGGCGAGGGGGCCAGAGAACCCCTGTGTGCGTGATGTGTTTGCACATCAGGTTTGGAAAATTTGCTGTGTCCGGGGCCAGAAGAGAGTGTTGCTGTTGGGTAACCCCACCACCCCCCCAAGCAAGCCAGGAGCCTCCTCTGCCTTCACTGCTGCTTGTAACTGTGTGGTTAATGCTGGTTTTCAGAGTAAAGCCGAGGCACTGCATCCAAGGTGGCCTGCACCCGGCTGTGGGAAGCGCTCGCAGGTCAGAGCTGTGGCTGCTGAGCTGTTCCTGTGGGTGGTGCCCAGCCCAGCAGGCTCAGCAGCATCCCACAGCAGGCACAGCTGCACCCCCTGCTCGAACTGATTCCCCAGCACTTGTCTGTATCCCTAATGTGGCCTTCGCAGGTTGTAAAGGGCCACATGCCATTTATCCACAGCATTACCCGACAAGAAGCAAGCCAGTGAGAAAGTGCTTTTTAAAAAGTAATCGAAAGGTCACTCCTATAAATAGCCTACCAGCACACCGGTCACTCTGACAATTAATTAACCACCTGTCACCCAATTATTAGGCCAAATGAATAACCTATCAGTGGAACGCTACTAGCAAGTGTGCGCGGCAAATGCCACGCAAGCCAAAGTCCAGCCTTACCCTGCTGTGCCCAGCCTGCAGCTCCCAGGCACCGGCGGCTCCCCAGCAGCTCCCACGCCCGTGCTGGCTCCGGCGGTAACATCCCGGCGGGAGAAGGCTCACCACGGCGGCATCGCACAGCGGGACGAGGGGGACACGGTGCCCTCCCTCCTGTGCCCTCTGCCTCGGCCGCCCCAGGGCTGCAGCTCCCTGCTGGTGGCAGAGCTCAGCCCATGTCGCTGCGCCAGGAAGGTGCTGGGCTTCCAGCTGAGCCTGGGCTGGAGCCACGCTTCTCCCCACCCATCCACTGCATTAATGCTCTCTGCCTCAGAGAGATGCTCATGTTCTTTTATATGCCTGGGCTGAAGCTTTAACAGAATCCAGCTGTTTCAAGGCAGCGCAGCAGAAATAACCCTGCTGCAGCTACAGGTCCCGCTGCCGGGAAGGGCTCTGGGACCAGCCAGCAGAGAGGAAGGAGCGAGAGAGAGGATTACAGCAGCAAGTGACTGCCTGGATTAGCTGGGCTCTTCCCAGAGAGAGTCTAGTGGCTGGGAGCAGATGCCTGTGGGAGAGAGAAAGGTGGAGGAGGGACTGAGGGCCGGAGGTGTTCCAAGACCTAAGATCTGTTTCCTTAGAAGAGCAGCTCCCCCTGCTCCAGGGACAGGCCTTGCCTGGGGATGGCAAGGGGGAAGGACTCGGCTCTTTTTGGGAAGCCAGTTGTAGGGAAGCTCCCTCACCCTGCCACGGCCCCACACAGCCACAGTTGCCCATGCCAGGTCCCTGCCACCCACCTAGGGCACCTGCCCCCCCCGGCCTGTCCCAGCTGCCAGGGCTGGTGCTGAATAAAGCAGGGACTGGCCCCCATACAGAGACCTGCAGCACCCTGCACTCACCCTCTTTGCTCCCCAGAGTCCCCATGAGCTGTAGGGTGGGGATGCAGCTCAGACAGTCAGAGATGCAGTGCTGCTCTGGCAGAGCATGGGCATCAGGAGGGCAGGGGGAGCACGTTTCCCTGTAACTCATCCCAGAGCTGAGGCAGCACAGGGAGAAAACAGTAAGGTGCTCATCTGAAATTTTAAAGGCCTGACGATGGAAGCAAGAGCCCCTTGCCCCACTGGAGCAGAGTGAAGCTCTGCAGGGCTTTGAGAAGACAAATAAGCCAGCTAAGTAATGGGTGAGAAAAAAGAGCTGATGCCCTGAGCCAAGGGCAGAGAATCAGGCAGGAGCAAGAACCCTGCTGGATGGATGTGTGAGAGCCTTAGTCTCGGGAGCAGATAGCAGGTGGGAAACTTTGGGGTGCTAATGAGAAAGGAAACTGAAAATATTAGACCCCATTTGGCCACAAGATCTGCCAGAGGGTTTGGAGTTGGAGGTGATGCCTGAGAAAAGGGACAGAGTGAAGGAGAGGACCGGCAGCAGAAGGTGGATGGGAGAGTCCAGGGCATGGGCAGGCAGAATGGAAAATGGGAGGGCCAGGGGGCCAGGGGAGGAGAGCAGGTAGGAAATCCCCATCCATGGTGACAACAGAGAAGGGGAGGGATGGAGAGGAAGGAGGTGGGAATACCGGGCTGCCAGGGAGGAATTACATATCTCCCCTACAGAGAAGTCCTAAGAAAATCTTCTGAGAAGGAGAGACCTCACACAGAGACACTGCCTGCAAACCTCTCCCTGCTGCCCTCTCTGGAGGCTCCCACCAGCTCCTGGCTGGGCAGAGTGGGATTTGTGCTGGGGCTGGAAACCTTCGTGGGCAGCAGCTACCTGGCTCAGGCAGCCCAGCTCTGTCTGAAGTCACCTCTCTCAGTGCAGGATGGTGATCCCCAGCTTGTTGTGCTGGTGCTGAATAAGGCAGCGGCTGATCCCTGTGCAGAGATCCGCAGAACTCTACACTCACCCTCTCTACCCTCCAGGGTCCCCATAAGCCATAGGGTGGGGATGCAGCTCAGACAGTCAGGGATGCAGTGCTGCTCACCCCACACTAACGCTTCAGGCAGCACCCCACAGCACAGGGCAGGGGTTTTAGCCACCTCACTGCCTGTGATTGCACATAGTAGCAGAGGGTTTCATGAGCTGAGCATCACTTACGGGCCTTGGTGAGTTATCTGAGCTCTGCAAGAAGCGTAGAGACCACCATGCTAGACACTGCTCCTAAGTGCTGCAGAAAGGCAGGCCCAAGGCCAGGCAACTCATGCCTGTTTTCAGGAAAAGGCAGATGCCAGAAGGGTTTCATTGCTTTCCACTCCTCTCTCTACACATGCATGCACTTTTTTGGTTTTATCTGGGACTGCACATGATGTAACTGTCAGCAGAGCAGTATTCCAAACTACCCCAGAGGCACCAGAGACAGCGAGATGTAGGGTACTCTCCTTCCCATCTCAGTCTTGCAAAGATCCCTCAAGGATTTTTGTCCCTCCTCAGCAGAGCCAGCCTGCCGCGCTGCCCAGGACTTGGGAGCTAACATCAACACTGGGAGGGTCTGCAAGTGAGGGGTCAGTGAAGCACGGCGCCATGGAGGCCTCTGGAGAGCTGCTCTGTGACCTGGAGCGGATGCATGGGCCCGGGACATCGTGTTTGCAGACTCATGTTTTCAGACCTCAGTGTTGCACAACTGCAGCTGAGTTTCCCACAGACAAATCAATCTAATTCTGCTTAAAGAGGCTGAAGACATTAACCCATTAACTGGCCAATGCAAACCAACTTCACCAGGAGCCTTAACCCTGCTGATGACATTTCACCTCCAGACACTTCCAGCTGAGGCCCCTGGTGTCAGCCCCCACTGCCTCCTCTGCCAAGCTGCAAGGTGCTATACAATACGCTAGATTTAAAAGCAGTTGTGGTACCAGAGGGGCTGCTTCTCTGCCTGGCTTTCTCAGCTGGAGGAGCACAGCCACCCTCAATAGCTCAGTAACACGCCAAGAGTTCAGGCCGAGCCTGCTGCGCTCAAGGAGCTCCATGGTTCTGCCTTTAAAGGACAAAAATCCTAGCTGCTGCCCCTCCTTCACCAACTGACCTGGTATGAGACTCCTCTTTGAGGCTCTTGAAGACAAGAAAACAGCCCTGTGCTTCCCCATGTCCCTCTGCAGCTCTCTCTGAGTCACTGGAACAGGTGGGAGAGGTTCCTCTGCAGCCGCACATCTCAACCTGCCTAGCGCTGGGGCAGGAGGTGGGAGGGAGCAGGGCACTTGGGCATCTCTGCCACTGCCTCATGCACCGAGTGGGAATGGAGCTCACATTGCACAGAACATAAAGGCATGATGGGGACAGGGCCACAGCAATACAGAAGAGCCACTGTCACTCACACAGCTCTGATGTGCAGGACCTTCGGCAAGAGTTTCGGGGATTGTCAGAGGGACAAAGCACTGTGCCTACAGCCATTGCATTTGCAGGCTTGGACAGGCTGGTGATGTTAATTTTCTCAGCAAACTTACATCATACAAGGTATAAACTGAGCCTTTGTTGGAGTTCCTCCTCCATGCGGTGCAGCCTCAGGGCTGAAGGCATCTCTGGAGGGTCCTGAGAGCAGCCCTGGGGCGAAGGCGTGAGCAGCTGTGCCCGGCACGCAAGGAGTCGGGCTGCGGAGCATCTCCAGCAGAGCCTCATTTGCTATGCTCACAGTGCCAGGGGACTCAGGGTCTGCAGACAGGTCAAATGATGTTGTCCTGGCACAGAGTCAAGTCCCAAGAGGAGCAGTACATCGATCTGCAGGGAAGGTGGGATGGCTGCCAACAGGCACACAGAGTGAGGACACCCAGGTGGCTCTAGCTGGCGGAGCGGGGACTGGTTGTGTGTCTCCTGCTAAAACTCTGTCTCTAAGCATCAAGGGGAGGATCCATATATGAGACACCTTGCCCTGTGTTCATGCACCAGCAAAATACTGGAATCATGGGCCAGCCTGCCCAGGGAATATTTGCCCCAGATTAATTTGTCCAGGAAGTGCCGAACTCCTAGAAGCTTCAGTAAATGAATTTGTCTGAATACAGGGCAAGGGTCCCCCTCGGTATGTTCAAGGGTCTGGATGCAGCAAGACTGTGCCATGCTTAGAGGGTTAAAGGGATGTCGTGCTGGGTTGTGCTCCCAGGGACAGTCGAGGCTGGCACGCTCCTCCACTTGGCTATGAGCTGGATGGCAGCCACACATTCAGGCCCTCACCTCCTGGTCTGCCAAGGCACTGGGCAGGAGAGCATATGAGTCTTCCTAAAAACTGGTGTCTGTTTTCTGACTGGTCGCACAAATCCCTCAGAAGAAGGATGGATTTGGCATCGTTCCAATCACCAGCTTGAAGAGGCTTCAACACTGCCCGGGTGTGGAGCCCCACCTCAGCACTGGTACCTGGCACACTCATGGTGGGTGCTGGTGCTTGGGCAGGCTAAAGAGCAGTCAGCAGGGGATGCTGGGATGGGAATGAAGAGAGGAGAGGAAGTAGATGGGAATGATCTGGTCCAAAACTTCCATTTCCTCGCTGTGTCAGGTCCCGCACTCTCGCATCTCCCCGAAACATGTCTTTTAAACATGCAGCTTTAGAGCCAGCTGAAATGGATGCTGAAATGCAAAGCAAACCTCCTCCCTTGGCTTACTGGAGAGCAATAAGGGCATAGACTCGTGTCAGACTCAGGAGCAATTGGCTCAAAGACAATGCCCACTTCTCCAGAAGATGCCCGTTGAAGCCCTGACTTAGCGTGCCAAGGAGAAGGGATCAGCTTGCGCACATGAAACACTTGCTGCGTGTCTGTCCATGTGGAAAGAGGAGCTGTGTTTGTGCAGAAAGCAGCAGCCCCTCGCAAACAGCCTTCATTTCCCTCTCCTCTCACGACTGCTCTCCCCGCTGCCTTTGCAGAGCTGAGTCTGCCACCTCGGCTGGGCCCTCACCAAACCTCTTCACCTCTGTGGATGCTGCTGGTCAGGGCTCAGCAGGGAAGGCAGAGAAGGGATCAACACAAAGGTGTGCTAGGGACTGCTCAGCATCAGCTGTTCCTCCTGATCACACTATTTTTATTTCCTGTTTTTGTCTTTTTTCCTTCTTTTTATTTTCCTTTTTTTTTTTTTCTCCTGGGGAGATATTTGTCATTTTAATTTTAAAGAACAAAACAACAAAACCCCAACCATGACAAAACCTGACATCAATGGGATGCTCGTGGGGACATTTAAAAGAGAAAAACCATGCTCCTTCTGCAAACTCAGAGTAATTGGATCACAGCATTAATTAATCATTTCAGTTCATTTCTCTTCTATGAAAGAAAACAGACTGACCTGCTGAGACGGGTATGCCCCTCGTGTGAATAAACAAACCACTTTTACCAGTAGCCCTTCTCCTCCTTCTCCTGCCAGCTTTCCTCTGCCCACTCATCAGGTCACTCCCAGGGCCGCTGCCGCTCTGTCCGGCAGCCCTGGCAACTTGCTGCCGCTCTGAGCAAGGGCACATCGGCTTGGCTCCCGCAGGAACCAGGGCTGCTGCGCACCACTGCACACCTGCTCCCATCCCCACCTTCCCCACCCAGCGCTCCCACCACTGGCCGCCGTCTCAGCTGAGGGGTGAACCAGGGATGGGTCGCTGGTTAGCATCTCCACTGGATGCCCTGCTCTTTGCTGGGATGTCTCGTGGGGGCCTAGGCCAGGCTGGAGAGCAGCAGCAGGTGCTCAGATCACAGGAGTCAGGGTGTTAGGAAGCAGGAGGTGATGCCCAGCAGCAGTGACAGCGAAAAGCATCTCGCTGTCACCTGTGATTTCAACGTGAGCATTATCTCTGGTGATGTTTCACCAAAAGCCTGGGCTCTGGCATCCTGGCACCTGAGTATTTTGATAGACAGTGCCAGCATCAACAAGCCACCCAGCTGCATTCGTAGCAACCCTTCCAGCTCCTCTGTTCACTCTGCCAGTTGTGGCAGAAGTCAAACCACCCTTGGAGGTCACTCAAGGCAGTTGTGACAAAGCAGGCAGCCTCCAAATGCCCAAGCAGAGCCCAGTTACCAGCAGAACACCAGCTGCTCCTCAGGTTGGGAAGTATCTCCCTAGCCTTGGGCTTTGCGAAAACCAGCTAGAAAAATCCATCCACAGCACAATCAGAGGGGTTGAAGGCAGGTCAGACACAAGCCAGTGCTGCTTTTATTTAAAAAAATGACAAGAACTGCTCCCTGATTTGAAGCCAATGTCATTATTTTGGAAAGAAAGAAGGGTGTGGCTGCCCGACTCTTGTCCATAATGGGCCAACAGAGAGCATGGGGCAGCTCTGTCTTTACCAGAAGGAAGGGTGCAACAGGGCCAGAAAGGGCTAAAGGGAAGATGAGATCCACACTGAGGGAGAGAGTGGGCAAGATGTCTCCATTGTAATGTCTAAACCTGGCAAAGGGCTCTGTGGAGAGGGGGAAAACTTCTGTGTAGTCACGTCCTGGGAGGTGGCCACAAGGGCCAGAGGGGTTTGCCCAGTATGGTGACAAAGTATCCAAAAGATACGGGATGCTGTCCCTGTTGCTCTTGTTGGCATAGTGAAGGAAGCAAAGAAAGCGTGCAGGTAGTTTCCTGCCCAGGAATGTCTCCTTCCCAGAGAAAGTACCAGGGGAGCAAATAATCCCTGTCCTGGGTTTCCTCCTGGGGGGTGCCTACCCCCGGGGCTGCAGGCTGCTCATGTTCCCTACTCAGGGTGCTGACAAGGCTGTTTCCTGGGTGACAAGAGGGACCCGAGGTTCCTCGGGCGACGGATCCCGGGAACGGTGTCGGTTTGGATGGGAGCAGGGAAAGGGGGTGCCAGACATCACCCCGGTGCCCTGGAAGGACTGCACGGCTCCAGACATCCCGGGGCAGCGACCCAGCGCGAGGGTCCCGACCCGCGGGGCACCCCGGCGTTCCCGGAGAGACGCAGGAATGTGGGAAAGTTGGCAGAGACACCTCCCCCATTCCTGGGGCGACCGCGTGCCGCATCCCCCGCGGGTGCGCAGCCCNAAAACGCACCGGGGCGGGGGCGGGGAGGGGGGGGCTCACGGCGTCGGGAGCCGCTGCCGATCCCCACGCCGCCGTTCCCCTCCGTCCCAGATGTGGCCTCCCGTCCCCGCCGGCCAGATGTTGTGCGGGAGCGCTCCTGCAGCACCCCGGACAGCGCTCCCGGGACCGCCCGCTCCCCGGCGCCGGGCTCCGGCTCCTGCTGCCCCCCGGCACCCACCGGCGGGGATCAGTCCCGACCCGCTGCAGCCGGCAGCGCCGGGAGCACCGGCGTCCCGAGGCGGGAGAGAGCGAGGGGCAGCGGGGCGCGGAGCGGGGGGCGGGACGGCG
>VZTG01004651.1:130980-192470 GCA_013397845.1 Melanocharis versteri
GGCAGCGGGGCGCAGAGCGGGGCTCGGCACAGCCTGCGCAAAGGGAGGCCTCGACGCTGTCCCCAGTCACCAAAAAACTGCCGGACTGCCACTGACACTCGGAACTGGGGTGTTCATGCGGAACAAAAACCTCATCAGGCAGATCCACAACCAGCTGGCTGACTGTCCTCCAGGTTTGGCTTTTGGTAATGAGAAAGTGTCGAACGAGAAGAAACAAAGGGAAAAGGGAAAAAAAATCTGTCCTCCCTTTCCTGTACACCTTTCCCCTTCCCTCCACTTTATACCAACTCCCTCACCCACCCTCTGCCTCTCACTTGTGCTGTCTCACAGACACACACGGGTATAATTTCCCCATCTGCTCGGCTCTCACGCACACATGCACAGACACACATAAACAAACAAACGCCCCACTTTTACCCTCTTTTGAAGTGATTACAGCTGCAGATGGGTGCCTACCATTCATTCCTTCACCTCTTCACCCTCTTCACGTACCTCTCTGGCACTGGGAGGTAGCACTTAACAAAAGCCCAGTACTTTAAGTCAATTTTTCATCTAAAGATGTGTCCAGTTCACACACTGGACCTCTCTTTTCCCTAGATCCTGCAAACTGGTGTCTTCTCCCTGTAAATAAAGACACATTTCTGAATTCCAGCAGAGAGAACATTGTTAAGGTAATTCAGACAATTTTCTCTGATGACACATCTCCCGCTCCAGGTGCATCTCTGCACCCTGAAAAGGTTAAAGCCTTTTGGCACTTGCCTCTGCTGCTTCCTTTGCACACCAAGAGGCCCCTGCCACAGCAGTGAGACACATGCACCACCATTATTTTGGTCACCACAGGCCACATTCTGGCATTTCTTTAGTGAGTTCAGTCAACTTGTATTTGTTTCTTTCCTGCCTTCTTTGAGAATCAAGAAAACAAAGCTTTCCAAGTGTCGGCTGGTGTGGAGCCACGTGATTGCACTGAGTGCAATGAGGCTTTGCTGGCTCTTTTCAGCTTAATATCTGCCCACACTCCTTTTGCAGCCACTGAGCAAAACCTGTCAAAGACTCCAGCCAGTTAATTGGAGTCTCTTGCCTTGTCCCAAAGTCCTGACCTCAAATAAATACCACCCTCCCCTCCTCCTTTCCCCCTAAAAAAATTAATGTGAATAAACCTTCGTCACACTGTGAGAACTCATCAGACTGAGAAAATATCTGCATCAAAGACAATTTGATTGTACTGGAGTTGGGTTATTTGATTGGACTCTTGTTTCAAACTACAAGTCCCCATAGACAGACAAAAGACTGTAATGAACAGTGAGATGTCTTCTTCCAAAGCTGATCAGTCATGGAGATAAAAATGTGTAACCAAATTGAATACAAAACTTTTTAACTTCTAACTCTTAGCTTAGCTATATGCACTCATTAGTCAGAAGCAGAATTTCTGAGAGCCTGGACTCACTATACATATTCCAATTAAAGACAGCACTTGCTTCTTTTGGCTTGACATATCCACACATTCCCTTCTCGTGGGCTGCCAGCGAGTTTCACCAGCCTCCCTTGCTGGCACCGAAGTGACATCACCTTCCTTCCTGGGCCGTGTCAGCACTGGTCATGAACAACAGTTAATCCACTCCAGAATCAGACCCCAGCTCCAACCCTTCCCCTGGCCAAATACGTTGTGACAGGCTGTGAGGTGGGACAGGAGGGACTTGTGGTTTTCCCATGGAAGAAGCCAAGGCCTGACTTGACTTCACATTCAACAGCCCAAGCAAATTAAGGGCCTTCCTTACTCTCTTTTGAGATTAAGGCCTGTGACAGCCTGAGACTCCTGCCATCCTGCTGGACTGACCCACCTTGGTCTGGGGGAGCAACCAGCCAGTAAACCCAGCACCCATCACCTTGTAGGGATCCGGGACACTCCTGGAGCTGCCTATTTTTCATGTAACTGCACATCTGCTGTTTTTTCACATCACTCTATTTCCAGCCTCTATTTTTTGGAATGGCTTCTTTGTCTTTTTTTTTTCTTTTCAGCCATGCTGTGCTGTGCCTGCTCTCTAATCAGCAATATCTAGTCTTCCATTATCATTTGGCAATGCTCCATCACACTCCTCCATCTCAAAAACTGCCCTCGCACCAAAACACCAGAAACACCTAGAAACAAAGCTACTCTTCTTACCTCTGCCTCTGAAGTGGGATACGCAGAAATCAGTGGCAAGTGACCACCTTGATGCTCCACCTTGGCTTGTGACAGTTCCCATCCATAGCCGTCCTGAGGCAGAGTGGTCACACGGCTGAGCAGGTGCGCTGGAGATGCATATTTTTGAAGAGCAGGAAAGGCAGTTATGGGTCATTTATTCTGGATTCCCCCACAAGCCCAGGAACATCCACCCCTCATCTCTGACAGATTCCCAGTAACTGTAGTCAAACATGCAGCAGCCTCGGCAGCAGGCAGCGCTGGCTCCTGGCACACAAACTAACACCAGGCTGTGTCTGCTGTGGGACTTGGGGAATTCACTGCTGGTCCTGCAACCCTACACTCACGGCAGGGCATCCTGGAGTAAAGGAGCAGTTTTCACCCATCCCTGCAGCACATGGGGCGTGTACCAGCTCAGACACACACCTCTGGCACTGAGCTCTGCCAGGGACAAATCTGCTCACCATCAGCTCTGGCCAGGTTTTCCCCTTCCTTTCTCAAGTCCTCCCCTAGCCTGTCCTCCCATCCTGCTCACAGAGAGATGCACTCTTCAAGGCACTCAGGTTTTCTTTCTGCCTCACACACCCTTTCATGCTCCACTTCCCTCCCTCTGCCACCAGATCCCTTTGCCCTTCGGTGGATCCAGATTGCCTCCCCAGCACAATGCAGGCAGCCAGTCCCCCTCCCTCTGACAGACGTACTCCCACAAACTTGCTGAACCCATCTACAAGGCTTTAATATTCATAAAAGTCAACCTTAGTCTAAAGAAAATGTGGTTGATGACGAAAGTATTTACATTGCAAATCACTTTTAATAGCCCTCTGGTAGTCAGCCTGGTGATAAATGCTAATCCATCTATCAGCTCAAAACCAAAATAAACCCAGCTCAGAAGGGAAGAGTCAGAGGGGGGAAAAAGCAGCTGACGACAGTGAGAAAGACTCAGGCCTCTGGACCATCATGGCCACAGGAGATGGGCGTGAAGGCTTCCCTCAGCAGTTGGTGAGAGCAGTAAAGAGTCCCAGAGGGAGCAGAGGCAGCTGCTATACCTGCTCTTGGCCAAGCAAGGAGACACCCTTCACTCACTGGAATGGATCTGGCATTGCCTGGCAGGACAGAGCTGTCTAAACGCCAGGGCAGTAACTCAGACTCCCTGCATGCCCAGGGCTGCAGGCAACAGGGCGATGCTGCCTGTGGGTGGGCTTTTGCCCTGGGTGTGCTGCCGGGTGAAACACAGCCATCAGGGACAGGGATTGTTCCCCTGGGCCAGCGTCTCCCCTGTGGGAGATGGAAGAAGGGACAGCACCTCGTGGTTACTTGCCTCTCTCCCGATAATTTGCCTAAGGGCATGGGATGGCACATTTGTAAAGGGGCTCAGAACTGCTTAAAAGGTCTGAAATAAATACTGCTTTCAGGCCACATTTCCCTGGAGCTTCCCACACCTGTTCTCCCTGTTGAGGAGGTACGGAATCATCTGTGCACAAGTCCTCCTCTTCCCCATCAATACAATCCCCAGAGGAACAGCCGCTTCCCCTCATTCCAGCCTTCCCCAGGGCACATCAGGAACAAATGGCCCCAGACATGAGTTCTGCAGGAGGACAGTCACTCATGGGTGCAAGGTGAGCCAGATCCCAGACCATGCTGGGACGAAACCACACTACAGGGGGCAGGGCAGGAGGACTGGCAGGGGCAAGGAGAAGCAGGTCTGCTGCAGCCTTCCTGAGAGAGAAGGTGACTGAAGGCACCCAGCCATGCACTGCTGCCTCAGCCAGGCCCCCAGCAGTCATCCAGAGCCACATCTTCTCGTGCCTCATGGCATGCATGCCTTAACTGGAGACAGAGGGAAAAAATACCAATGCCAAAGCTGCATTAAGCACATCACTTAGTGCTCAGCTGCTCCCCAGCCTCCCGGGCTGCTTGCAGAGACAGGGTAATGAAAGATTCTTTCATTATTTGGAAAATGTCATTTTTAGCACCAGTGAAAGATGCCAGAGCCACAGCCCCAGGGAGTGAGTGACTACGTTTAGCCATGGAGCAGGTGTGGCCCCAGTGGCTGGGGTGGTGGTGGCACCAGAGGCCCCCACTCACCCTGGGGTCCGTGGCAGGGCACAGCCAGGAAAGGTATAGACACTCTGGCCCATGCAGGGAAGCCAGGTGAGCATGAAAGAGTAGTGACTAACACAGAAAGCCATTCTCCCACGCCTGGCTGATCCACAGCCGTGCAATTCACCCCAGTGCATAAGCCCATGAGCATCCTTGAAATGCCAGGGGAGCACCAGACACCTGTGCTCTCAGCCTGGCCTCAAATACCAGTGCCTTAAATCAAGCGAGGGGGTAGGGCAGGTGAAACACACTTCTGTCACCTGATGCTACCCTTGGAAAGCGCCTGTTGGGCACTGACCGTTGCTTGAGCTCATCAAAAAGCAGGAGGGCAGCTGCAGCCTGCGCCTGATGCGGCACCTCTGGAGAGCTAAACACAACAGCCTGCACCCAGCCTGGTGCGCTGCAATCTCTTCAGTCAATAATCATCTGCTTTTTGTGTTTTAAAAGATTGCTGCTGCTATTTTAAGGTTGCGCTCAGTTATGTCACATTTCCCGTATAAGCACGACTTCAAATACTTCAATATAATTGTTTTGTTGCAGTCCCCACTCTTGCAACTCTTACTTGCTTTTTGGGTAATGGAAGGGGGAAAGTGCTTCTGAATCACTTCTTTTATACCTATAATCAAAAAACAAAACAAAACAAAAAAAAGAAGAGAGAGAGAAAAGAAAAAGAAAGAGGAAAAATAATTAGGAATGTAAGCTTGTGCTGTTCTCCTGCCATTTCAGACACGCCACAGAAGACAGCACATCTTCCCTGTGTGCCCATGGGCTGGGTCTGGCCTGTGGAGCCAGGCAGTGTGTGGGAACCCTGTGCCTTGCCACGAGCTCCCCAGGGCCCTCTCCCGGGCACCGTCCCACACAGCTTGCTGCCCGGCCATCAGGGAAAAAGCAACCAGGGGCTTGAGCCCCTTTAACAGATTAGTCTAATTGGTTAATTTTCTAAATCACTACTTCATTAATTCACGAATTCACAAACCCACCACGCTTACTCACCGCGCTGCAGCTCCCTTGCCGGCAGTGGGAGCCGCGGCTCCCTGCCTGGCGTGGCGCGGGATCCCCAGCAGCCCTGAGGGCCAGAGCCAGAGCCCACCCGTGCTCCCGAGGCTTTTGGGGCCAGCTGTCCTCCCGACGCCTTCCAGCTCAGGCGCTCCGTGCAAACCATTTCTGCTGGGCTCTGCAGGGCGTGCCCCCGGCTGGTGCAGAGCCGCAGGACAGGATGGCCACAGGAAACGCTGGGCCCTGGGCTACAGGGGTTGGAGTCTCCAAACCCGGCAAACCTCCATGGAGCTGAGACCACCTTTGGCACATGTAGCCACTCCTGCAGGAGAAACTCATCCCAAATGAGGAGACAAGCCCCAGTTCCACGGGGGCACTGAACCACTCAGCCCAGCCTCCCCGTGGTTTGCCATTCCCCCTGCACTGGGGCACCGAGGCAAACCCAAGCCTCTCCGGGGGCTTCCCTGCAGCCCCCCCAGGCTTCTCCCCTGCAGGGGCAGAGAGCCAGCAGCCCTGCAGTGCAATCGTCCTGCCATCAGATTTGCTTCACCAAGCGGCTTGGCAGAGCCTGCCTTCTAAAACACATGCATGCTGTCTAATAAATGCACTCCCTGTTTTAAATGTATCTTTCGAAAAAGAGCATTTCCCTCAGTTTGAGGTAATCGCTGGCACTGCTGGGGGACAAAGAGCTCTATATGTGTGCATCTCAGTTCAGGCAGCTCGGCTCTGATCCCCACATGGACAGAATTTGTGCTCCCCACGGGCACATTTACCTCACATAGAAGCTCCACCAATGTTAATGCTACCTACGGTGTCCTTCACAGGGAAGGAAACCAAGAGGAGCACAGCAAGTGTGCAAAATCCACAGCAGGTAAAAAACAGTCAGCAGTCCCTGCATCAAGAAAGCATTTAATACAGCCAGAATGAAGCAGATCCCTGCTTTCCCAAGAAAGATGCTGCCCCCGCCCTGCATCTCCCTGTGTCTGGCAGGGACCTGGCCCTGGTGCGGGGGAAGGTACAAGGCCGTGGGTCACTTCTCTTCATCCCGTGGGCATCAAGTGTGTTGTTGGGCAGCCCCCAGCACTGACACCTCCCACACACGAGGCTGTCCCTCCTCTCACCCCTTCTCCCCAGCCTCTGCCCCTGAAGTTTACCCTGGGCAGAAGAGCCCACCGTGGGCTGGCCCTGGGTACCGAACTGCTGTGCACTGCAGGGATGAAGGCAGCCTGCTGCCATTGGGGTCTTCCATTCACCCCACAGGTCTGTACCCCCAAACCCGGCCCCAGCACTCACCAAGGAGACTTCACCACCCCGAGCCAAGCCAAAAACATGGCTAAAGTATTTTGTTATGGCAAGAGGCCATATCTCAAGGCAGAGCCAGGGACGGAGGAGGCTCGAGGCTGCAGGATGCAAGAGCTCTGTTCTCTGATGGCCAGGCTAATAACCCTGTATTAAATTACAAGCCTGGGTTCAGTTGTGGTTGTTTTGTTTTTGTTGGGTTTTTTGTAAGCTGTCTGTTTAGATTTATCAGCGTAATTCCTGATACTGCCTTGTCGGACATCATTACGATAATCTCACTGCTGTGTCTGCCAGGGAATTGGGAGGCGAGCAGGAGGCAGCTGCAGAGCAGGGGAGTGGTGGGGCCTGGGCTGCCTGCAAGGCACAGCCCCAGGACCACTCACCCCAGAGATGGGGACCCTGGGGAAGGTGGAGGCACGAGCCCCCTCAACGGGACTCAAAAGTCAAAAAGAGCCAGCTCACACTGAGGGACAAAGGATCCAGTCTCCATCCCTCCTACAATCTCAGTGAGAGGAAGACATGCCTCAGGAAAAGTGGAGAGGGCACACAGAAAAACCTGGAGGATGTGGGATATCGGAAATCAGCAGCCTCTGTTTTGGCACTGATCCCTCCCCTTAATTCACAGTAATTTTGTCATTTATTTAAATAAGGTTTCTCAAGGCAGAGACTACAAGAGGAAGAGGGCAGGAGGCTTCCAGCCCAGCTCCGTCCCTCCATCCTTCCCTGCTGCAGCCCTTCTCTGCTCCGCAGGTGCTCCCTTGCACGCGCACGCACAGGTGTACACGCACATGCACACACAGAGCCCTCCTGACCTCCCCACGGCCAGGCCTGCTGTGCTGCACCTTGGCACGGGTCCCACGCCGGCCCCCAGCCGGCGATTTGGCTGGCGAGCCCGGCCAGGCAGGCAGCAAAGTGCTTCTTCCTGGGACGTGGCACTGAGACCCTCACTTCAGGCAGGGGGGTTCTCCAATACTGCACTGCAACTTCTCAGCAGCTGGAGTAGGGTCAACAGCTTCCCTTCCCAGCAGCTAGAGCAGTCTGGGCTGAAGAGCTGTCTGAGGCAGGGATCTTGGAGCTTTGGGATTTTTTGGGCATGACATAGAGCAATGCTACCCCTGGGAGCCTATTAACCCACATGAAGCATCCTACTCCCCATCAGGCAGGGGCTGGGGGAGCCACAGGTGGGAGGTAGGTAATCACATCAGCAAAATAAATAAAAATCCCAGCCCAGCCTGGTGTTTCTATTAATGAAAATGAGCCTGTGATGGGAGGTAATTTCCAGCCCCTGGGTGATTCAGCTGGAGGATGGAGCTGCAGACAGGGATGAGTCTATGCAGCCAGGCAGAGTCAGAGCCCAGTCAGATGCAGTCAGGGACCAGAGGGCCTTGAAACCTGGAAGGGGAGGAGAGGAGCTGTCAGCACCTCCAGAGAGCAAGTGTTTCCAACTGCCTCTCTGGAGATGCAGTGTTACCAACCACTGTCGCTCGGGGGGGAACTGGCTGAGGTGACCACAGGAGCCGGGGGATCTTCAGACCCCATTTCACAGCACTCCTATCCCCACACTCTGCCTGTACCTGTTCCAGCTGCTGGTCCATGCAGCTACTTGGTCGAACCATCCTTATCCAACTCCTCCAGTCTCCCTTCACGCACCCACCCAGGCAGTTGCTCACACCAGCACTGCTCTCCCCCGTGTGCCAGCATCCCCCAGTACTGCTGGGAAGGGGGATGGCAGGCATTGCCATAGCACAATGAAAAAACTAGGAACCCCTCTTGCTACTGTAAAGTGGGGAAAATCTATATTCATTTTCAGAGCTGAGTGAGAGCAACACATTTTGAGGGGGAATTTTCTTCTCAGGAATACTATGCTCTGATGAGCTGACTTAATTCATACCCAGTTGAGTGTCTGACCCTAAATAGGTTGTATGACTGAAATTAAAGAAGCATTATTGTAGTGACAGTATTTCAAAAGAGGAAAGTAAGCGGCTGTAGTCTTATTTGTTTGAAAGGTAAAAGTATTTTATGAAAATTTACTTATTTCACCCATTCAAGGCCTGAGACCTGGCCTGGAAACCTGCACCATCCCCAGCACAGAAGTCAAGACCTCTCCCACCATAGCTGTGGAGCAGGAGCACATCAGCCTTGTGAGGAAGGGCGCAGGAGAACCCTTGCAGCAAACAGAGCCTGTCCAGAGAGTGCAAGCAAAACAAAGCAGTGCTTAATAAAATTCCCCCAAGCAGCTGAAGATGCCAGCAGGAAGGAACAACCCTTTGGGGCTGCAAAGGGTTGGCGCAAAACCAGTGGGGCTGCAAGTGGGGTCAGGGCAGCTGGAGAGATAAATCCCATGCTCCTGCCAGGCTCAAAGGGCTTTTCCAGCTGTTTCCCAGAGGACAAGACCTGTCGCATCTCCAACCATCCCTACAGCAGTAGCTGCCAACACCTCGGGGAGACCCAACCAGCACCAGCCTGCAGCTGCCATGCAAAAGCCCCTCCCGGTCCCTCAGCTGGGCCAGCCTTCCCACACTGGCCTAGAGATCACAGTCCCTCCATCCATCACCTCCCCAATGAATTGAGGCAGATGTGTCACTGGCCAAAGTGTTACTGCCAGCCCCAAGCTGGGATGCTCCAAATAGCTGCGCACTGCGATACAAATTGTACTTTGATGAGGTACATTAGGCCATCTGGACAGCCTTAAACAGCCTTGATGAAGACAGAGCAAGGGCTGCTCGAGGTGGGAGGAACCTCAGCAGTTTCAGGGCTGTGCGCTGCTCCTTAAGCTAACATTTGTGCAGCCAGTGGGGCTGGCAGCATTGAGTGGGTCCACGCAGGGTGGGTCTGCCCAAAGGCAGCGCTTCAAATGACCAACGAGTGACCCCCAGAGCGGTGTGGGCAGGACATGGGCACTCACAGCCTGGATGTGCTCTTGGCCAGCAGAGCCTACAAATCTGCACCACCCTGGGGTGTCCCTGTGGATGGATCTGAATCCTGGAAAACATCAAGAACACCCCGCTCCCGTTGGTCCCATTAACTTTGTGGGAAGCAGAGCTCCTAGGAAGGAAAGCCCATGCTCAGTGACAAGCATAAGATAAATAATGTTCCAGAAGGGGAGGAAAAAAAATGCAGGAGATGGTTACTAGAGAAAATCACCTAGGCATGGGTAAGAGCCAAAGGGCAGAGAAGAAAACAGGGAACAGGAGCCTGAAGAAACCCAGGGGAAAGGAGGTGTCCCATCCTGCTGAACCCTGCAAGGAGGAACTGAAGGGAGCAAGTGCAAGCCCAGACAGCATCGAGGCAGGGAGCAGCACATGGGACCTGGATGGGAATTCAGCTCACTGGTGGTTTTCTGACTGCTGGTGTCCCCAAGCTGGCTCTTTTGTGGCACCTTGGAGTCCTGGTGGGGTTTTAGCTGAGCAATTCCTCGAGTTTAATTTCCAAAGGAAGTTGTAGGCAATGAGCTCAGTCCCCCTGCAGGACAGGCCCCAGGGGGGCTGTGGGTGCCCTGACCTTCGCCTGGCCGCCGGTGCCGTGCAGCCCTGTCTCACTGCTGCGACCTACATTCTGCCTCCCCAAACATACGGCGTTGCACTTAGCTGCCTTAAACCCACAGAGTGCTGGGTAGGGCTAATTTCCGACCAGGCTGTCAGGAAGTATTATGTCAAATACCTTACAGGAGCCTAAGCATATTATGCCGACACAGCTACCTTTGTCAACCAAATCTGAGATCTCATCAAAAAAGCAATGCTGGGCTTAGCCATCCTCAGCGCCTCCAGAGCAAACCCATCTCCGGGGCTTCTCCTGGGTCACTGCACCCCGAGCGCTGCCAACCACTCAGCCTGGGGCTGCAGCTCTGCGGGGAGCAGCCCCAACCCCCCCACCAAGAGCCGGCAGAGCTTGCGTGACACTGAAATAAAGAGTTCGTGGAGCCAGATCCTTACTCCCACATTGTGGGTGGGAAAGGTTGGATGCGGGGCGGCATCTTGTGCCGGGCGACTGCTGCTTTTGCATGCTCGGCTCTTGTCCTCCTTGACTGTGACCCATGGCCCAGGCGCTCCCTATGCATGAAAAAACCTTGTCCTTCTCAGTATCCTTACCCTTGCCTGTCACACTGGGTACCAGAGCCCTAAAGCTGCTGTTTCATGGCTGTGCTTGTCCCCCCCTCAGCAATGCAGCAGGACCAGTCTCAGTCCCTCCCTAAATAATTGTTTTAATTAGCATTTCCTTTGATGTAGGTGATTAGCAGAGGGCTGCTGGCAGGGCTTCCATGGAACTTTTGCAGTGGGCAGACAGATAAGTACAACCCTCTGTACTGCTGTAGCACTTAAACATTTTAATATCAGCCTGCCCAGTGGCTGCCAGTCAGTCTTCATTAGCCCCTCGGAGCCTTTTCCAATTCTGCCTGAGGCTGGAAGGGGAAGGAGTTTATGGCCCCTGCCCAAGCATGGACCCCTGGGTAGGGCATGGCCCTGCCTGGCAGGACGAGCAAACCCAGAGGTAATGACCCCCAGGGAAAGGGCAGAGCCACGACCAAAACACCCTGGGGGAGTTTGACAAGGACCCAGGGGAAGGAGAGAAGCTGGGCTTGGGTACCAGCCAGCAAAGGGCTCTCAGCAGTGCCTGGTCGGCAGCCAGCAACCACCACTTATCCCCCCCATCCCCAAAGTCTGCAGTGAAAACAAATAATCTGCAAATTAAAGTTTCCCTGCAGTGGGGTGGCAGTGCCCCACGCTGTGCTGGAGAAGGGACTGGAGCCCATCTGCCATCAGAGCCAGCTCCTGATCCTATCAGGCTATTACTGTATTATTGAACTGGGGATTGAGGGACAGGCTTTAATAGCTGCGATGGTATCAGGGGTTCAGCATTAAACTCCAGGAAAGGCCATGAAGATGAGCCTAAGAAATAGAAAGAACTAAGCCTAAATTACCACATCTCACGTTTTTGCAGAGTCTGCTATTTACCCCAGCCTCTGTGAAGCTGAAGCTAGGAGCTCAGTGGGTAAGGGTGAAAGGCCAGGGAGCCTTGGGTGTTTCCTGAGCTCAGAAAGAGCAAGGACTCCAAAGTCCAACTCCACCAGCCAAGCTGAAGCAGGGCAGGATGCAGGAACAGAAAGGGAAACCTCAGAAGCTGCCAAATCCATGTGCCTGCCTGAAGCTCACTGACTGGCCAGCCACAGCTGAAGTGAAGGCTCAGTGGGGTGGCAGAGGCCACCTGCAGCTCTCCACATACACAGTGGTCCAGCTTCAGAAACAGGTCCTCCTGGAGACTTCAGTGTCTGGCTGCCTTTCCCAGCGGTGGCATTTGCTCCCTGCTGTGCTCACATCCCCCACTGCTCACACTTCGCGGGTCCCCCTGAGTTATTTGAGCTGCTTGCACGGGACCCCCAGTCCCTCCCATGTGGCACCACGAGCCTGGAAGAGCCTGGCCAGCACTGGCAGGCAAGACCCTGGCACAGAAGGCAGAGGCTTGGAGACCAAGCAGCAGCATATTGATTTTTCAGAAGAGAGGCAAAGGGGAAGCCTCACAGTGTCCTCTCTGGGATGCTGGCTCCTGGCAGAGAGAGAGCTGATGCCTAGGGCCAGCATCCCGGGGAAGACAGCTTGATCCCTGCCAGCTCCTACCGGTGCCACATGCCATCAACAACTGCTTGAAAGGCAAAACAAAGAGGAGCCGAGGGAGCTCACTGGGAGCAGATGAGACACTTCTGCTCGAAATGCTGTGGGGAAAACAAATCCTCGTGCTCGGCAGAGTGCACAGAGCAGCTGTATGGGCTTCCCACCCATTACCACGGCAGGAGCCGGGCAGGGATGGAGGAGAGGCCACTGCTCCCGGGGATGAGGGGAGAGGGGCACGGGCATTAATTGGCTGGCAGAGAGTGGCAGCTGGAAAAACTGCTTTGCCTTCCAGTTCCCTCGTGTGCTGAGGGCCTCCTCCATGCAGAAGTGGCAATGGCATGACATTTATGCACTGCACACCGAGATCCCAATTAGTGGTGGATGGCTCACATGCTGCACACTTTAATTAATTTGCCTTTTCCTGTTGGAGAATAACTTCTCTGACAGATTGGGACTGAGCAGAGAGGGCAACTGCTCCCTAGCCAGCAGCCTGAGCAGCAACTGGAGGAACCAGTTATGGGGCTTGGCTTTGGCATCAGTAGAAATGGGAGACTCCCCACTCACCCAGCTGTGACCAGGTCCCTGCCTCTCCTTCCTGCCCAGCACATCCCCCGGTGGTCACACACAGCTGGGGTCCCAGCACCACCCAGTTACAAGGTCACCCCACAGCAGCCACATGTGGGTACAGCGTGGGATTTCTAGGGGGGGTCAAACAGAAGTACTTGGAGATGGAGCAACAGATAAGCCAAGGAGTGAGGGCAGAAAACCTGGCACTCACAGGGACAAGCAGGCATTACCACTTCACTGTACCACCTGCCAGGGCCTCAGCAGCCCTCTCTGGGATCCCAGGTCTCCCTCCAGGCAGTGCTCACCCTCCGGTGTGGTCCCGTGCCCAGGGATGCTGGAGCATTCACTGGCTGCAGCAGCGCCCATGCAGGTTTCCATCTGTGAAGGATTCATACAAAAAGTCCCCTCCCAGCACAGAAGCTCCAACCACTACCTCCTCCCACCGCCCCAGGTTTCTGGCACATTTTCTTCCTAGCTAACCTAAATAATCTTGTATCATCAGCTGCTCCCCTCCTTTTTCAGCTCATTAGGGCTTTTAGAGAACACTGGCTCCTACTGAACCTGACCAACCCACCATTAACCTCATTCCATGCCAAGAAATGGCTCTTACTTTTGACTCCAATTCCCACAGCTTCTATCTCCAGGAGAACTCTACCCCTCACCCTTAAGGTGACTAAGTTTCTTTAATAGCCTCTTGTGAGGGACTTTATCAAAAGCCTTTTGAAAGCTAAATGAAATTCTCTGCACTGTATTTCTCCTTTCCCTAGGATTTTGTTAGCACATTTAAAGGCTCCTGACAGTCTATGGCTGAGAAAAGCTTTCACTTTTTATTTCCTGCTCCTACGCAGCAAAGCTCTCATTTTGCTTCCTAAATTGGGCCAGCAAGTATGCACAGCTCTGGTTTGGTTTCCTGAAGCAGCTCTTGTTGAATTTCCATGTTGCTCCTGGCATGGCGTTTGCCTCGGTGCTGCATTGTCACACTGCAGTGAGCAGGTAAAGCTGCAAGGCTTGGGGAAGGAGCCCTGAGCTGCTGTGGTGCTGTCCCTGGCGTGGGCAATCCCACTGCCTCCTGTTCTATGCAGGGCTCCAGCCTCCGGTCACCATGCAGATTCTGGGGTGTTGCTTGAGGGTACAGACGGATCGGCCCTGCCTGAAACAACCGAGCAAGACTGCTGGGCTGGAGCAGGGTAGTCCAAAGCAGATAAAGGGTTTTGTCCCACAAGAAGCATGGGAGGCATAATAAATAAATTGCATTGGGGTGGGTGTGGGTGTGGGTGAGCCCATCGCAAAAGTGAGCTCAATTTTCTCTCCTGTCCTCTCCTCTTCCTACCCACTCACCCATGTTGCTCTTTCAGATCTCAGGCAGGGATAATCTCAGCTTGGCAGATCCTAGGTCTGAAACGCAAAAGAAAAACACTGCTCTCTGTACACATAAGCCCATCACCACTGAAGAGCACCTGCTCAGCTGTGTAGCCACAGCAGGCCATCGACAAAGCATGTCCAAGGCAGCACCAGAAGATAAAGCCTGTTTACACCCACTGTGCCCACTGCCCCTGCTTAAGGCCTGTAGGAACACAGGCTGCAGTCAGGCTCAACTGTTAGCAGCCTTTGGCCCAGAGCTACAAAGCTGCATGCTCTGACCAGGCCTCCACCCTTACCTCATCAGGAAGAGCCTCCCCTTCAAGTCTTGAATGGAAAACTGCTTTAGCGCTTCAGAGATGTCCCATGTCAACGGCAAAGACAGCGGCTGCGGTTTGCTCCGGCTCCCACTGGAGCCCACCCCCTGTTCTGCCGCAGTCTCCAGTGCGGGCAGGTCTGGACCAAGAGGAAGCCATCAGCAGAGCGGGCTTCAGGCCTCTGCACAGCAGCCAGGCCAGAGCGCCCAGCAACACTGCACACCAGGCTTTGAGAATCTGCCAACACCAGAGCGAGGCAGCCCAGAAGACACTTCTCCAACTGAGATGGAAATTTTTCTGTAGATAGCTTGGCTCATTCTGAAAATGGATATCTAAAATGCTCTGCAACACATCTACCAAGAATGGGCCTCAAGGAGGGAAGAAGTGATGTCAGGCTGAGCTGAAGCAGTTTTTTTTTTCCAGGTTCTGTTTTAGTTCGTTTTCAAGCAGAGCAATAAACAGCTCTGTCTAGACCTGCACTGCCTTGTCTGTCCATCTGAGACACAGCTCTTCCGGCTCCCAACTGCCAGCACACCCTCAGGCCCCTCCACAGTAAGGCAGTACAGGGACGCATGAAATCTTCCTTGCCACACAAGGGAATCCCATTTTTCAGGCTGCTCTCCTGTCAGATCAGGGATGTGGTTGGCTTGGGGCAGGTTTTAGAGCCTCATTAACACTCTGCAATGAGGCCTGCCAGCAGCTGATTTGATTTAAGGTTAATTTCCAGGCTGTGATTTAAGGGAAGATTTGCTTAATGTTCTCTAACAGACTCTTCTGACTGGGAGCTTGAGTGCTGCCTAATGACAGACTTATTTATTGTAATGTCTTAGCAGCACAGAATCTAGAGGAGCTGGGCAGGAGCACAGCAGCTGCTGGCAGGTGCTCAGACAGCACTGGAAACATCCCTCACACCACAGTGGTAACAGGGGAGTGTGCATTCCTTTATCCAGAACAGCCAGATACTGCAACCCTCTCCTGCATCAAGGGGTCAGCAAGACAGACCACTCTCTGCCTGCTCAAGATGTTCAGGGCTGCACCTCTACATAGCTTTTTAAGCAAGATAGGTGAAACGCTCCTCTTTCTCCTTACTGCAGTACTTGAATGATGGGAAATGCAGAGGTGCCTGCTCATCTCCAGACACGTTAAAAAGAGATTTGGAAGCAAGACTCCCAAATGCACCTCCCTGTTTCCCAGTTTAGGGCTTTCAACTCACAGGCTGAGTCTGCTTTCCTCCCGGGAAGGGGGTGGTCATCATTTGACATTTGTAAGCTGCCTAGAGCTTCTGAGATGGATCTATCTATCCCCAAGGCCAAACACAGAGACAACCATCACACAAATGAAGACAGGAGGTCAAGCAAGGGTTTGTCATATTTTAATGACATTGATCTTTGGTGTTTCCCTCGTTAGCACTCACACTCTCCCCGTACTTCTTCCACAAGCCTGCTAGGGATGGAGAGTTACAAACGAAAAGGAAAATCACATTTGAGACTAAAAACAAAGTATCAGAGCCTTGACTTCTCCACTAGAAACTACATGTACAAGGTCAAGATTTCACATGCAACACCTTACATCACAGACCCATACCTCACACCCTGGCCTGGAGCTGAAAGAGATTTCCTGCCCCCTGCCAAGGAGGTGCAGCTCAGTCCTGGCACCATGAAACCACTGGAATGGCTCACTCATGTTAATATTGGCACAGCTTAGAACATCCTTGTGTGAACTGCATCCTGACTAGAGAGCAGTAGCCCTTGTCCCTCTACCCATCCATACAGCATCTCTGCTTCGGTTCCTGCCAAGTCCTAAACTAACTCTAAAAAGGAAAGATCCCACCTGTGAGCATATCCTGAGCCATGCATGTTCTGGTGAAGCCCAGCTCTTCCCAGAAAAGACCACAGCATAGGCAGGACTGGTCTCAAAACACCACACTCTGGGGGGGCAGAGCAGTGCTGTGCTATAGAGAGGGACTGTGGCCTGGAAGACTCCTCCACTCCAGCAACAGAGCTGGAGCATCACGCCTGGGTTTGCCCAGTACTCTGCCTGTCCCCAGAAGGATGCTGCAGGCCCCCTTCCCTTTCTTCACTCTTCTGATCAGCTCCATGGTATAAAAGGGCAGGAAAAAGGAAAGTAAAAAGGCTTTACAAAGGATGACACACCAAGTTGCAGGGCTTAGCTCAGGGGATGCCATGGGGCTTCAAAATTTGGCTGATGTGCAGCAAGTATGATTTGTATTCCTGTTAACTCTTCAGCAGTGGGAATGTTGGAAGTTAAGTATGCTTTCTTCCCCATGGCTTCCCTTGCACTTCTCATCCCTTCCCCCATCACGCGGGATAGAGAAGCCCTCTGAACCACCAGCACCCTGTTAGAGCCACCCATCCCTACTCTTCCAGCTCCTGGCCAGCTGTGAGGTACAGGTCTCTGCTGAGCAGTACAAGGGTAGCACCAACACACAACTCAATCTCTACCTGTTCCGCGACTCCCCACTGGTGCTGTCATTACTATAGAAGTTGGTACTGTCAGGAAGATGGTTATTATTAGTTAGGTCACTGTATTCAATTGGTCCCTCGGTGTCCATGGAGGACTGGGCCTGCTCTGGCAGGTCCAGGTCACCAGCGCTTTGTCCTTCACTCCCGCTAGGGGCTGTCCGCGGGCTCAGGCCAGGCTCTGGCAGCTGCACAGACTCTGACAGGATCCGTCCCTCCAGCTCTGTGCCCAGCTGCTGAGAGGTGGACTGCTGTGCTGACGTGCCCTCAGCTCCAGTGGGCTCTGCGCCGGTCTGAGAGCTGCGGTGGATCCGGTGGCTCACAATGATGTTGTTGCCAAAGCCGCCCATGGACGCCATGGTGGTGCTCTGCTCCCGCTGAACCACGGCAGTCATGCCACCTTCTGCCATCAGCCTTTGAATCCTGCTCAGGGCATCCTCCCCACTGGCCCCATATTCCGGACCTTCACCTGCAAAAGGAAGCAGAAGCAACTGTGGTGCACAAGGCAAACTACAACACAAAATAAAGCATGCTGAGTAGTTGCATCACACAGTCTGCATGTGCTGGGACAGAAGATAGCTTTTATTCCAGAGGGAGCCCAGTATTTTATCTCGATAACTTTTCACTTGGTTAAGTGTCAAATGAAGGCACCGAATTCTGTCAAGAAAATCTTGGCCACTTCCACAGGTGACCCTGATAGACTTGCACGTCCAAGCCTTGGAAAAGCAGCTCTTATCTACCCATAAAGATGGGGGAAAGGGTAGTAGTCAAAGAGGCAGGATGCTTTATCACAGCTGTAGGGACAGTCCTGTCAGTCCTATGGGGACAGGAAGAGAAACCTCAGTTTGCACTGCAATAAACCAAATATTTCACCACGGTGTTAAAGAACCTCATGTCTTTTCCTACTCCACCTTTTGAAAAGTAGGCAGATGACACAATGTCCCCAGTGTCAATAGAGGGAGGACGTAAGAAGCTGGCCAACAGCAGACAGCAGCTACAGAACATAGTCTTCCACATCAGCTACGATCAAGTGTGTAGGCTCTTGCCCTCCTTGACTGATATCTTTCGAGGAATACAAAAAAATGTCTCAAGACCTACAGCCTTTGTCTACTCTTATCTCCAAGCCTTCCCTTTACAGCCAAGCTGTAATGAGCTCTGAGAGAACCATAGTCAGATACCTTGGTTGCTCAAGATTACTTTAGAAGAACAAAATCTCACAAAAGAATTGTCCATGTAGGAGATTAAATCACCATGACAGGGAAGTTCATCCCAGTTCAGTTTCCCAACATCCTCCTTTTGCTACAAACCCTACCCGGAGCATTTGGGGAGAACAATCTGTAATAATAAACTGCTAGAAACATTCCACAGTGGGATCCTGCTGATTCTTATTAAAGATATAAATCTCACTCCCACCTCTATGAAGCTATCACAGTGCTGATTTGAGAAAGCTGTGAGCTCTCCTGGCACCAAAGAAACGAGCACGAATGTCAACAAGGCCAGATGTAGGGAGGAGTTAAAACACAATAAAAAACGAAATGCCACACTGACTAGGAAAACAAAAACACTTGGTACTGTGGAGTTTAATATCTTTATCAATGATTAGCATGAGGGGATTCAAGTGCACCCTCAGTAAGTTCACAGATGACAGTAAGTTGGCTGGGAGTGTTGATCTGCTGGGGGGTAGAAAGGGTCTGAGGAGGTATCTGGACAGGCTGGGTCATGGGCAAAGGCCAGTGGCATGAGGTTCAGCAGGGCCAAGAGCCAGTTCCTGCCCTTGCATCACAACAACCCCATGAGGCACTACAGGCTAGGGGAAGGGGGGCTGGAAAACTGCCCAGAAGAAATGGACCTGGGGGTGCTGGTCAACAGTGGCTGAACATGATCCAGTGTGTGCTCAGGTGGCCAAGAAGGCCAATGGCATCCTGGCCTGTATCAGCAGTAGTGTGGCCAGCAGGGTCAGGGCAGTGGTTGTCCCCCTGAACTTAGCAATGATGAGGCCACACCTCAAACCCCGTGTCCAGTTTTGGGCCCCTCACTATAAGAAGGACATTGAGGTGCTGAAGCACATCCAGAGAAGGGCAACAGAGCTGAGGAAGGCTCTGGAGCATGAGTCATAGGAAGAGCAGCTGAGGGAGCTGGGGTTGTTTAGCCTGGAGAAAAGCAGGCTCAGGGGAGACCTTATCACTCTCTACAACTACCTGAAGGGACGTTGCAGCCAGGTAGCAGTCAATCTCTTCTCCCAGTTAACCAGCAACAGGGTAAGAGGAAATGGCCTCAAGCTGCACCAGGGGAGGTTCTGGTTGGACATCAGGAAGAATTTTTTCACTGAGATGGTTACTCATTTTAACTGCCCAGGGAAGTGGTGAAGTCACAATTCCTGGAACTGTTTAAGAAATGACTGGACATGGCACTTAGTGTATGGTTTAGTCACATAGTGGTGTTCGGTCAAAGGTTGGACTTGATGATCTCGGAGGTGTTCTCCAAGCTAAATGATTGTATGATGACGTATCCAGCATGAGAGCTAAGGTATTCAGCAAAGCCCACACCATGCCACTGCAGAGATGTTGCGCAGTCAGCGACAGCTTATTCCCTTTTCTTGTGGGCTCAGTGGTACCTGCATCAAGCACTACCAGCATCTCCCACCACAGGACACAGTTAATTTCATCCTCAAGTAAGTCTGCTGACATACTGCCCTGCTGTAGAAATATTATGGACATTAAGGGCAAATTTAACTCTCACCAGTAGAATAAGTCCCTTTCTGCTAGGAATGTAGTAAATCTGCCATATCCACTATACACAGCCCCTTGATTAGAGCACCAGTGGGACCACAGAGGCACCTGTAACCACGTGAGAATCTGCAGCATGGCCTGAGAGGAGTGAGCAAGAATAGTCCCTGGACAGAGCCTGACCCACAACTCTAGTGGAGAAACACTATTCAGGATGCAGCTGATGCATGAACTAGGAACTTGGCTGACCAGGACAAAGACTGAGGAGAGACGCAGCTGTTACACTGGAAACTCCAGTGTGAAAAACATGCATGCCAAGGGATATTGAAGCATTAATCATGAGCAGAACTAAGTGGAAGGTTTGAGAAGCATGGTTTTGGATTCAGTCATCACTTCCTTCTGAGGGCATAGTTGTACTTCATTACCAACCATCTGGCCAGGCCAGAGAGGAAGCTTAAGGAAGCCAAGATTTGCAACCTGGTCTAGAGACATGCCAGACAGTCCTATCTACACAAGTCCTGAAACAGCAGGTACCGTGCTCTTGATAGATCACTAACTATAAACCAGTCCAGTACAGAAGCAATGGAACAGCAAAACAGCAAGGACTCCCAGCCAGCCAGTGCTCCTCAGCATTACAAACATGTGCTTCACCACAGCATCCCTTGCTCTTCCCTGCCCCTAAATTACCATATGCCATGGCTGAATGTCCAATTAAAGCATCTGCTTGCTCAGAAAACAGGCAAGGGCTGATGCCACAACAGGAATCAGCAAGGCATGAGCCTTCAGATCCCAAAGACACAGCAATGTTGGAAATTCCCAGCCTATCAAGAGCCAGAAGTGAGCCTCACCATTCAAGCAGCCAACAAACACCTCTGCTTTGGGGACTGTCCTCCCCTTTCCCTCTCAGGTTTCAACGATGACTTTGGCTGATTAGTTCAGAGCAAAGCTTGCTGTGCCATTTGCCTTGAGCTGAGCTAGAGCACAGATTCACACACAGCCCGTTTCTTCTGCCTGGTGACTCCCACACACATTCTTTCACCAGGCTGCCAATGCAGACTACATCAGTACCCAGAGCAAGTGAAATAAGCTGACTTCCATTCGGTGAAGGTTCAGGGTGTGCACACAGGCACTTACCCAAAACAACAGCAATGCTGTAAACCACACAGCTTGCTGCAGTGCTGTGCTCCTACAAAAGTTTCCTACTGTAACCAAAGCGACCTTTCCAGAGGTCCAAACTCTCATCTATTCCAAACACAGAACAAAACATTACCCTTGAGAGCAATTATCCCGAAGACCAGGGGATTTCTGTCAATGTAGCTGACTGCCTTAGACATTTAACTTAATATTCCCTAGCTAATCCATCTGTTTTTATAAGTCCTCTGCTATGCTTCTCCAGCAAGGCAAGAATTTGACATAGAAAACCACGCAGGCAAAACATCTCACAAACTTTTAATGGAGCTGGGCATAAGGCAGGGTATTTCCACTTTTAAATGAAGTGGAAGTACTTATAGGGAGTATAACTTGTTTATCTCCGGGCACGGATGGCACACACCTGATGAAATGCGAAGTCCACAGAAGCAAGGATGAGATCAGACTCCCCTGTGTCTGTGCAATATACTGACATTGCTCTTGATTTTTTTTCTATTTTCAACATTCCTCTTTCTAAAACCAGCAGTAGTTAGGAGCCATGTTTGCAAACAAAACTACAAAATTAGAACTAACAGTAAGCACTGCAGAGATATCTAAGTCTTCAGAGAACATGAAATAATAGCTCTGAGGTGTGAGCTGACCCACTAATTCAGATGCTCAAAGATAAAAATATCAGCATTTTTACATTAATTCACCCACTGCATAAGAATAGAAAAAGGAGGGACACACCACAGTATAACCAGCTATGAATAATCACATCTCCATTAATGCCACAAGAAATACTATGAGTTACTTTTCTTTCCAACCAAGCCCAGAAACATGTTCACACTTCCCTTCTGAGGTAGTTAATCCAAACAACTCCACAGAACTCAGAAAAGACGTAACTGCTTTAACTTGCAAACATTTTCTTAGTAATATCTCACCTTGGCTATTCATATGAGTGAAACTTACTTTTGTAATGAGAGTTTAAAAGTAGCCCACATAATTTAATCCCCAGAGAGCCAAGTACTTGGAGTAGATCACGCTGTAAAGGCTTGCATAGTACATACTTCTAGAACCTAAGTCTATTTTTTAGGTAGTGGTTTTCAGAAGATTTTAAAGAGAACACAAAATTTGCAGCTCTATAGGACATATGATGCAGATTTTACAGATGGATGGGCAGATGAAAGGCTAAGGGATCTACCCACGTTTCTACTTGGAGAATGAGAGGCAGATCTGGAAGCTGATCCCTGGTGTCCCAGTTCCCATTTCCACACTAATTGCACAAAAGTCACATCACATCTGACAACTGCATTGCAAGAACGTGTTCAGCTAACATAAAACAACATGTTTCTTCTTGTTAGCATTCATGAGGCTCAGCTGGGGACAGAGTATGCCTGCCCAAGCAGCCCCTCGACACGTGTTCCTAATGTCTCAGATTAAATAAGTTATATCACATGCAGGCACACTGATTGCTTCTAAGTGCTCCTTAGGCATCCTCAGGATGCTTTGCTTATATCAGGAAAGTTTTGCTTCCATGTGCTGTCTTTTCACTACAAATAGTTTGAACAGACTGAATCTCACAAACCCAAGCCTTCATTTTACAACCCTCGTCCCTCTCAAATGTATCTGCTGCAACCTCTGAAAGCAGTTGGAACTAATGGAAATTTGTACTGGCTGGTGATAAACACTTCAACCTAACAGGCTAAAAACTGTATATGGCATGACAATAGTCAATATGGTGCTCCCCCAAAGATAGGCAAAATAGCAATCCACTGACAGCAAATATTCTGATGGCTACAATTTCAGTAACTCGTAACATGTGCCTACTTGCACAACAAGCACTGAGCTAGCTACCTCAATTTTAAGCCCCAAATTCAATGCAGATGATAGGAAATGAGATGACAACTGCTTTTCAGTTATTTGTTGTTGTTTTGTTTTTCTCTTTAACAACTGGATTACCTGAAAGATGTATTGATATACTGTCAACAGCCAGGGGACAGCATGGGCCCACTATCAAACAAGCGTCCTGCAGCTCTGCAGAGGTCCCTCTCTCTCAGCCTGCACCAGCTTTGGCACAATTGCAGACCCTGCTCTGTACTCCACAGATCCAACAGCCTGACCCAGTCTGGACTGGGAATTAAAATTTCTAACGGTAAAGCTTTGGGCCATTAAATCTTATCAGGAATTTTTGTTGGATGTTAAGTGAGATTCAATTTGCCAGCTGAATACAGATCCCACTCCCATCCCGCCTGTCTATTTGCAAGGGAAAACATAGTATAACGCCCAACAGATTGTTTCTAATTAAGGGTGCTTCAAAGTTACAACTCTATCACTATTTCCACTATGTCTGTCAGCTCAAAAGAAAATAGGAGACAGCTCAAACACTGTTTTAAGCATTTCTTGGTACCTCTCCTAGTTTTCTCTCAACTCTAACTACCTTTCCTTTACACGTGGCGTGGGAGCAGAGTTCACAAGTCCGCTATTAACTGCTGCAAAACAGAAAGATTCAGACATTAGAGGGATTCATTTCTAATAAAGCCATCATATACTCATTCCTCCAAAGGAGGTAGAAAGATAATCAGAGCAGCAAAGTCCCCGCAGAGCTTTGCATGAGAAAAGGAAACTATTTATACCCGCACAGAGCTTAATTAGATTTCTGATGCAATTCTGCATACTTTCTTTTTTTTTTGTACAGTAAGCACATATCTGCAAGAAATGCCCTGAGCCAGAATTCCCCACAACAGCAGGGCTGACAGGACAGAGGACAGAAATTCACTCTCAGGGTGGTATTAGCCCTTCTTTTTTCTTTTTTAAACATACAAGGGTCTTTTTTGGTTGGTCAGTCAGTTGGTTGGTTTGGACTTTTTTGCCCCTTGTGGCAGGTGATAACTAAACCACTTTCCATTACTCAGAATCGCACTTGATTTATCCATTCTGCTGCTGATAATGCTGCTAAGCCTTTACATAGTGATTTCCATCTTCAAAGCCCCATACAAAACACTAATTAATCTCCACAGCCCCTGGTGTGCTCTACTATGGGAAGATTATTCCCATTTGGTAGATGATTAATAATTTGCCCTGCGTCACACCCCAAGTTACTGGTAGCACATTTCTTTTTGCCTTTTTGCCCCTGACATCTAGATCATGCTATTAGGAAACAGAGTTTCCCTTACAACAGGCAGAATTACAGTAGATACAGTGGGCAAATTAGCCACCAGAAAAGCACCACAGGACCTAATCTTGCCTGCTGGAACACACTGGACGTGCATCACAAGAGCTGATGATGCTGGGAAAACAGCAGCCTTACCGTCACAAGCATGATGATGCTCATGTGTAACGTGAGGCACAAAGACTCAGACGAAGCAGACCACTGCTGTCACAAGTACCTGGCTAACTAAGATGTTGGTAAAAGCAGAAGAAAATCTGTCTTTCTGCTTCACGTCAGGTCTTTGTACTGTTCTTCTATCACGGATTACAATTGATTTTTTTGATCCTTCAGGCTCCTGACCATTATCATCTTCACGGTTCCTTGTTTCAAGTTACACTTGAGCCCTCACACAGGAATTTCCTGAGGATGCAACTGCCATAGGAACTGATCAACAACAGGGTTAAGACGTCTTGGCTCATGTCTCAGGTGCACGTGTTTAAACTGCAGCAACTCCTTTGTTCTACAGGCCCTAATATAGCTGACAGGAGTGTGACAGCCCATTTTGCAGGTGTGGCCATTTGCAAGGGGACATGCGGAAAGTCAGTGTCTGAGATGGAAATCACACCAGATGTGGAACTCGCCAAACTTCTTCCAAGCAAGAAAGGGAGACGAAAAGAAGTACCTGTCGTAGGCTTGTTATTTATACTCCTTTTCTTCCTAAGGTTACATGTTTTTCTCCTCTGTAGAGACATCCTGCACAAGGCACTGGTAAAGAACAACCTTTTCCTCATCTCATTAACAGTCTAGTTAAAACCCATGATCTAGATCTGGAAATTGAAAGGTTACAAAGAACAAGATAAAGAAACTGTCAGATGATTGCAGAACAGCAGGAGAGAGAAGCGGTGTTGGGAAACTCTCCTGGTTTAACAGACTCCCAAAGCCTGCAGCATCAACCATCATGGCCTTGATGGAAGAAGGTCTCACACTGTACCCCTGTTCTCAGTCTGTGTACCACATTCAGTGGAAGAACCAGTTCCCATGAGTTCAGCATTTGTCCAGACAGTCTGTGTTCCAGTCTTATTCACACGCCCTCAATTGTACTAACCTTCCAGAGAGGTTAATCTCAGCTCTGCTGAGATAAACAGATGGAAACCCCACAGGGCAGGAATTTCCCACTTAACTTTGTAGAGAAGAGCTGAGATCAGAGAAACACAAAGCCATATCACACGTGCTGGATACTACACAGCAGAAGCTGTGGAAGAGTCACATACCAAAAAGTAACTTTCAGAGTGACAGAGAACAAGCAGGCATACAGGCGCAAACAGGCATGTTGTGGGCTGCTTCCCAAAGCCAAGCGGTTCATCATGAACCAACAACTTCATATCTGTCTCCTTGGTCTTCTCTTGTCTTTCCTGTGTCTATGCCCAACCCCTACCTAACCAAGCCTTCAGAGCTGAATTAAAGCACAATGCTACAGTACTGAGACAAGAAGCCGGGACAAAATCAACATGTTTTCAACAGATTAATGACTTCATAATTTTACAGGAATTGCACAGTAGCTGTTTCCAGCTCCTCACATGTTGCTAAGTTTTCCTGGACTGCTAACCACTAGAGATGTTTTTGTGTAGCTGAGCTGGGCACTCATCACGTACTTCATCAAACTAAACGGAATCCTCAAAGCTGCTTTGTGAGAAGCGATTTACAGTATTTTATTTTGTATCCAAATGTTGAGCTTGTGAAGCGTGCAGACTTTTTGCATAAGTTGGAAGACCAAGCTAACCTCTAACACAGAGGCTGAAAGGGTAACTCTCAGCAGCTTGCAGCCTTACTGATGGTAAGGAGCTCAGGAGATGTGTGAGGGATGAAGGCAGTACAGTTGATTCTACAAAGACACAATGATCTGGAGAAGAATTAATTTTCCTTCCTCAAAGCATGTGAAAAAGACAACTTTTCTATTCATATGGCCAGAGATTCACTCTCCTGATCATCTACGCCTGTCTACAGGCAAATTAGGCTGGAGAAATCTTTGTTGAAGAGATAAAAGGAGTGTCCATTTAAATGCACTGACAGGATGTGGAACATACATGGAAACACCTAAATCAGCAGGTAAGCTCTGTCAGATAAACCACTGATTGATCTCCTACCTTCACCAGTCCCTGCAGAGGCGGATTCCTGCTCCTGTACCTCCCTCTCTGTCTGAGTCTCGGCATTCTGCAGCTGAGGTGCCAAGGTTTGGGTACCCTGTGATGTCACAGAGGTGGGGGGATTTCGAGGTTGTAGGCCTATGGCATTCATCAGGCCCATGTCCCTGTCTGTCCTCCATGTAGCTCTGCTGGTTCTGAAAAGAGAGAAAAACAAGTAAGACCAGGATCACTGGAGGCTAAATGCCCAAGCAAGACTGAAACATGAACGTGAGGCTCTTCTTGCCTCCACTCCAACCAGGCACCTGCTTGCCACTATGAGGATGGGGATGAAAGAAGCTGTGACCTGCACTTATTTACAAACACTGGTCTCTTGAGTTTTAAGCCAACGGAGTCTTAGAGTCCACTCACCCTTCCACAGAAGCAGCATGTCTTACAGGCACAGAGGGATATCCCCGCAGCATCATTAAGCCTGCAGAACAACTGTCTTGGAGTCACTGTGTTGAGGAGGCAACACAACGTGCAGAGCAGAAGCACAAACACACACAAAACCTACACAGCAGGGCAGTTTTAACTCCCATGGATGTGGCCTGTATCCCTTCCCTCCTCTGGACTTCCTAGTTTGTCAGCATCACACATGAATGCACTCCAGCAGGCATTTCTGCCCATTCCAGTCAGACAAGAGAACTCCTCTGTTCTCAAAAGCAAACAACAGGAACTACCTCAAGGCTCATTATCTTCTCAGACTCGACCAGCTGAAGTGTATGATGCTACAGCTGAACCTTGACAATGCTGCGACGCTCTTTTCCAAACTGACCTCTGTGTCTAAGTGCTGGGAATGGTAAAGAGTTTCAAGGAAAGACTGCCCCATTCACAACCTTTTTTTCATAAGGCCTAGAAACCTGCTACACATTTTCTGCTCTCTCTTTGAGCTAGTTCATTCTGGACCAGTATTTCTGCCTTCAAGCTGCCATTATGCCACACTGGGTATGTACTGTCAAAAACTTAAGTAGTGGCAATATCCACTCATACAGCAGAGTAAAGAATCTCTACTACTTATTTTTCACCCACAATCAGACCAAGGCTGTAGAACAGCGCAGACATTCACCCTGTAAACAAGCTCACAATTTCCTCGGGATGCTGAAGCTCACAACTCAGAAACACAACTATCACTCTCTTGCTGAGAACAGCTGTCTCACAGAGAAGTACTTGTCACTATGGCAAGGAGCAACAAACTGCAGCATCACTCTTGTGTTTAGAACAACAGCATGTGCATCACTGGACAGACTGAAACAGCCAATGGGGCCATCAAGGGATTTAGCTTTATTTTTAGAGTTTATTGCTGAGAAACAATTGTCCCATGACCAGCAATTCAAAAGACGAAAATCAGTCACCAGGTCGGCACCACAGATTTGCCCTTTTCTCTGTGAACTCCCCTGTTCTTCAGTTACCCTCCAAAGGCCATTTGCTTTACGTGGTGCTTTTGATGAATCAAGCCCCACATGTTCTTCCCACAGCTGTTACTGGGGCTCTGAATGACACATGTACTTTACTATCACTGGCACTTTTGGGCACTGAATGTCACTTGCTGGAAGAAGGCCAGGTGACCCAAGTAGGCAATGTCAAAGAGGGAGAAAATTGCATATTTAAAGCTGCCAGTGGTAATGGAACAAAGAAATGATGTTGTCAGATGTAACAAAAACAGCAGAAAGGGTCAGGTCTCTCTAACCCAACACCCAGGAGACTCACCCAGGCCGCTCAGTATTCCTGCTGCTGGAATGCACAGTGAAGACATTCTCATTCAGCTGGTCCCAGTGGTACTCAACTCCAGAGTTTAAGGCCCTTAAAATGCCAAAGAAGGAAAAATATTAGCATGACAGGACACTATCCAAGCCAGCACACATTACATCCCCACAATATGAAGAACAGTGTTGATTCCTGCCTTACAGAAACTGCAGATCTAGTTCAGTTCACATTTTCATTAAAAGGGCTCATCACCATAAACCACCTTGCAAACATAGAGTGCTGTATTACCAGATTGTTCTGGAATATTCCATTCATTTCAATTCAGTATTAGCACCAAGACACAGCAACAGGAGCAGAGAGATTTTCAGGAAATGAAGACATACAACTGTGTGTATAAAATCAGGTTACCCTAACTCCAAGTGACTAAACAAAGAATTGGAATGGAAAGGCCAATTCTCCCTGTGGTGTCTGCAAGCACTTCCTGCACTAGCTAATGGTCAGTAAGACACTGCTCTTATTCAACACTTAATTTCATTGCAAATGGTTCTCATTCCGCCTATAAATAATCTTTATACGTCCCTCTCATCGACAGCCATTGTGGAGCAAGGACAGATATAGAGGATATTTTAACAAGTTTCCACAGAAGAGCTTGTACTGCATCAACAGCATGTGTGTCTGAAAAGTTCAAACTTGAATTCTACATCTAATCCTACTAAGTATAATGGAACAGCCAGCACTCTGGAAACCTTTCACAGAGCACTTCCCCAAAAGATACACCAAGTTAGGGCTTACTACTCACAGGAACAGACAAGGTTAACAACCATTGCTGAAGACTACAGGCAATCACAGAAACTAAACCACCATAATGCTGTAAGTACACATCCCACCAAGAAGAGGGTGAGAGCGAATCCACATTACCCTGTGCCATACAGAAATGTCAGAGAACAGGCACTGACTGGGCAGTCCAAGGCAGCATGGAGATCTCCCACCTACTGCTGTGTTCTACCTTCAGAAGCACTCTGGGCTGCATCACCATGGAAGTCACTTTCTGTACAGTGTTTTGCCACACCATGCTGACAGCTCATGTGAGCTGGCCTGGGAGTTTAGAAATGGTGCTGAGTACCACCACATGGCTGCTGGACTGCACACACCTGACGGTGCTGGGTGGACAGTTTGCAGTGCTGTGCAGTGGTCACGGCAAGGCAAGTGGGGGGACAAAAACCCAAACCAACAAAGAAAGTCCTGTGTAGACAGAATTGACTGTGTCTGAAGAACTGGACTTCCATCGCCCAGCAGACAGTCTCAGAACTAGGCATAGTCCCATAATCTGAAGAAAGGATTCATGGCAAGTAGTTGGTAGCTGGTTATGGCTCAGGCACAAATGAGATGTTTTATGCACATACGAAAACTGTTGTCCCTGTAAAGAGATGCGTAGGCAGGACTGGCAAGAACCCCAGCTTAGAGGATGCTGCAGGTCAGGCAATGGGAAAGCAGTGTGTGCTGGAGGCTTGGGGCTGGGCTGCCAGGGTGACAGCATCCCCGATTAGGACCCAGGGTAAGAGATGAACAAAATTAGGTCAGTAAAATCACACATGGAGGCTACAAGAAGTAACCAGCCATTGCTTTTTTATTTTTTGTGCTGAGCTAGTCCTGTGCTGCATTATACCCCATGAAAGCAGCTGCCAGTGAGATGCTGATTTACAAAGGTTTCTGAGTTTACTGACAGCTGGTAACTTGTCACTAGAACTTTGCCAGTCCCTCTGGCTGCTCCATCCCCTGCCTAATATACTGGCTGAGGCTTAGCTGTCACACTTTGCTGTCTGCTAAGCAGCACAGTCCCTAGGCAAGAGAGACTTTCTGACCTCGTAGTCAAAATTTCCACAAAAAGTCTAGCATGCTTGGTATGTACAGCTATTACACAACAGAGCTAAGCTGACCCATGCTCTTCTCCCTCTTCTTCCACGTCTTCATGCTTCCCAAAGAACAGGCATGGTCCCCCATAGCTACATACATGGTTGGTATTCCTTGCCAATGTGTACCCTACTTGTCTTTGCCAGCTTGCCAGCTCCCAAGACAAGAAACCAGAAGACCACAAAGCTTCCCCCAGGCCAAGATGGGAGCTGACAATACCGTGTTTCCTCTCTTCCCCCAAACACCGTGTTCCTCTACTACACAGGAAGTCCAGCTCCTGCACACACACTTCTTTGAGTGGATCAATTTCACTTCTACAAAAGCATCATGGTACCAAGCTGAACACAGTACACCAGATGAAAAGCTCCTGACCATGCTTCTACCTATTCTGCAGAGTCTCACTACTGTACAGTCAGGTTGTTGGATGGCAAAGTCCATTCTAACTCCATGCTGTCACTTCACACTTGGCGAAATCAACAGGTGTTCCATTTAACGCATAACTTTTCATATTGGTTTGAAACACTGCCATTTATCAACTGAGCTTTGCAGCCAGGGTCCTATTAGCTACTCCTTTACTGCCAGAGAATCAAGCACTTTGCCTTCTTTCCTTAGAAGGAGGACCTGTAGCAGATGGTGCCACTGCTCCAGCTGCTGACTCTGGGAACACTGATAAACAGGCTTAAGCCAAGATCACTACACTTGGCCACGATGGGAGTTCAACATTCTCAGCACCACTTTAACTTGGCTTTTTAGTTTGGTCTAAGTGTGTCTCCCTGCTGGGCAAAAGAAGTGGCTCAGAATAAACAGCTGGCACTCCCTGCAGCAGCAAGCATCTTCACAGCTACCTTTCAGCAGTCTCCTCCTTTGGCCAGCTACACAACTTACCCTTTCCCCACTCTACTGCTTGCAAAAGCCCTAAGGCCCTCAGCACCATCTTTGTCCTCTTTTGTATGCATCTGTGTATCTCTGAGCTGGAACCCACATTAGTCTCTTCACAGCCCTAAGATCAGTATCAAGATTGCTCCTGATTAGGTTTTCCAGCCTTTAGATGATTGATTGAACCTACAGAACAGATGTTTCAGACTGCATCAAGATACAGTGAGGACAACATACACCTGAACTTAACAGACGGTACTGGTTGGGCACTACCTTTTATATGAAGATCATAATTTCTCTTCATGAATCAAAATTTCATCACAGAAATACTCCTATTTTGTGGGCTAAATGCCAGTTGTAACACCATGCTTGCATTAGAAACTTGATCACATAATCACACCTTAAACCAACTTCAGTACACAACAAGATGTGTGTGACAACCACAATTACCTTGGTTTAAATCAGATTTTCAATTAAGCTTAAGACTTGCTCTGGTTTAGCCACACCTATTTAAAATAGTGCAATCTCCATTTTCAGAAAGCCTAAAGGCTTTTTAGCTCCCATTGCAAAATACTGCTTGAATTTTGTAGATGAGCAGCCTTTCACAGTACGTTTCCCAGGAGATTTGCAAATCAAGGCCTAACGACTCATTCCAAAGAAGCAGAGCTTACACTGGAGAAATGAATATTTTTCAGGTAATGTAAGCATTTAACTTTTGCTTCATCAAACTCTAGACATAGAAATGCTAGAAGCACTTTACATTTTTCAAGGCATAAGGTAGAAGCACTGTGTAGCACGGAGCATGCTGCCACTTGGATGTGGATGCAGTAAAGAGGACATTTGTTGCCCAGGGCTTTAGGGTGAAAAATCGCAATTCTCCACACTGTGTCAGTCATGGACAGTGAA
The DNA here is from genome assembly GCA_013397845.1 of Melanocharis versteri. Taxonomy (NCBI): domain Eukaryota; kingdom Metazoa; phylum Chordata; class Aves; order Passeriformes; family Melanocharitidae; genus Melanocharis; species Melanocharis versteri. Next base: position 162,469 of record VZTG01004651.1, read on the forward strand.
GTCCACTTAGTCAAGTTCTTACTTTCTTCCTTTTATGGCTGTCACTAAGCTCTGTAAGCCCTCCCTGGAAATTTCCATTAGCTTTGTTATATGCAGAGCTGCTCACAGCCTGGATTTCCCAGCAGGGATCTGCTCTAAGATGGACTTTTCCTTCACGCTTGTGTCCAGCTCACATAATTAACGAGCTTGGAGAGGATGAAGTTCACAGACTTGCAGGCTTTGCTGAAAGTCAAACAAGGATTCAGAGTGGAGCCTGTTAAGTACCAAGAGCCAACAACTTAGGAAGCCTCTCCCTCTACGTGGATGTATTACCTACACAGCTCAGTTATGTCCCCAGGAAGAATCTAGGACCAAGTACTAGGAATTAATGACAACATTATTAAAAAATGACAAGAAAGCTGAAATACAGTTTACTGCATTTGCTTAACCAGTATTTGAAGGGTAAACTGACAAAGCACAGGTCAGCACAAATGGACTTGGACATCTGGGTAACCCCCCCAGCTGGTACATCCAAAACTGGGAGCTGAAGAGGAGAAGGGATAAGGATGAAAATTCCCCAACTCTACCATAACAATACAGCTCAGGAGCATGACAGCAAGACAAAACAACCCATAATTTGCAAGTAGTGTATGCATGTCCAGATAGGCATAAATAGCACCTACTACCTTTGCACTTAAATCATCCCCTGATGATTTAAGTGAAATCTGCAGAAGGCAGCAGCAATGAGCACATGCACTGTTCTCCTCCTTCAAATCCTGCCATATGGAAAGGCCCAACAGCAGCCCACTTGTTTGCTCTAGTACCAAACTGAATTTTGATTACAACATTGCTGCCTGCAATCCCATCTAAAAATATCAGCACAACCTCATTACCAGAATGAAGACTGTGGCAAGCCCAACACAGAAAGGAAGATGCACAGTGATGCCATGCAATGCACCTGATTTTCATGCTGCCAAGTTTCCTTTCTTCACAAAAGAAACTACACTTTAAAGCTGATTTCTCAAATACACTGTCCATTCAAGATCACTAAATGCAAGCATACAAAACCAGATTAGTTTACAAATGATTTGAAAGAATTTCTTCCCTTTGTGTAAACTTGTCATTCTTAAGCCATTCAAACTGTATCAAGGAAATAGAGTGAGCTACAAGAGAGCAAGGTGACACTATGCTAAGGAACAGGAATCTATTGTCTTGATTTGGGAAGGAAGAAGCAGCACACAGTATCTCGTGAAGTGTAGTGCAATGCTGGCCAGATTCCAGATGCATCCTTGTCAGCAGCTCATTATCTCTTCTGCCAGCATGGTGATGATCAGCACAGCAAGCCCATTCCTAGCTCCCATGATTAGCTAGGCAACGGTATTGTTAGTACAAGGCGAAGTTTGGCACTCCCAGCAGCTGCCTGGATAGGAAAACAATAATTTCTAACGCCCTACTTCATAAATATTTAGCTTTCTGTGCAGGCGATGAACCACGTGCAGAGACAAATCCAAGTGAAAACTGGCTGCAGTGCAAACTGTATGGAACCAGCAAATGGGATTTCTGGAATAATTCTGCAGGGCAATAATTCCCTTTGACCAAGAAGAGGAGGCACCAGCCCATGTGTAACTAGCCAGAGGAAGGGCACAAGATCTAGTATAGGAATGCATGGAACACAAGATCTGCAATTTACGATCGGCAACCACAGATATTTAAATGATGTATGACATTATCCTGTTCATCACATTTAGATGAATGATGCATCTAAGAGCAGCCTCATTTTTATTCCTCGCACTGATACAACCCACTAATTTTCCAGAATCCTCCAAGTTTTGCCTTTGTGAAAACCAGCAACCATACAGAAACACATCCTGACACCTACTTGAATTGTCCAAGGTGCTGCAGAAGCAGGACAGCAAGCAGCTTGGTGCAGCTGGTAGCTGTGTGCCTTCTTCAGGGAGGGTGCCAACTCAACTTGGAACACTTTGCAAGATGACTGGTCCTGTTCATTCGATTGTGCAGTCCTGCCAGCTAGGTTAAATGTCGGGATTTTTGAAGATGCTGTATTCAAACTCACACCATTTATATGAGGCCAGCCTTATAAAGCTGGTGGCACCAGTAGCTAATTCAGCACCTCTTCCATCTCAACAATGTGAACACACACAAGTTTGTTCTGTCTACCAGTGAGCACCTAAGACTGGATCCAATTCATGATCCTGTGGCCAGTGGACATGATTTAGATAGAAGGCACACCTCTAACAGCCATCTTCCCTGAGCAAAATTTTGGTATCTCAGCTAAGGAAGAGAGTCATCAGTCAGCTAAGCTGGTAGATACCTCAGAAAGAAGAGGGAGTGAAAGAAAACAGAGGTTAATACAATAAGAACCCAAACAGAATAGTTTCTTCTGATCCACAGGACCACTACAGCTAAAAACCAAGTGACTTCCAGGAGTTAGCATTTGCAACCTATCTACAGATTGCATGCAGAAGATAAGCAGGCTCATAAAATGAGTTGAAATGGATGACACACCACCAGAAAGCATTAAGAGGAATTTGTCTTATATTCCATGGGAGAAAGCCTTCAATTAAGAATCAGTCATCCGAGACATTCAACAGGAGTAACAAATGGAAATTAAGCACCAAGACAATGACAGAGCAGAAACAAAAGAGTTTAGTATGAAAGTGTGGATGTTTGATTATCTTGGGACCCAAGTACAAATACTGAGGTTGAGAACACTGCCCTTAAGGAATGCAAGGCTGCACAGAAAAACCTGTGACAATAAGGACAAGAAAAGTTCCCCTCAGACAGCCTTCATTCTTCAGCCGAAACACCACAACCGTTTTTAAAAGTGATTTTCTGAGAATCCTTTTACACTACTGTCATGTAAACACACTGTGTTTACATACAGCGTGACATAGGAAGTTGTAACTTGTATCATGTTTATGAGAAAAAGAGCACAGCACTCACGCCAAATAGCTTAGAATTAACAAGGCAGAAATAGACCAAATAAGAATTTCCTGATTTTTCACTGATTTTCTTCTCACTAAATCTTGCCAGTATGCCATGGTATCCTTCGCTATCTGGCTCCAACCACACCAAGCACGGGGTATTTACCCTCTGGAAGGTAAATAACAGATTCCAGAACACACAGCTTAAAGATCTTCAAACAAGCACAATTCCGCTTGATATTATCATATACCCAGCTCTAAAGATGGGTAACTTGCTTAAGTCCTCTAAAAACCTAAAAGCTTGCTAATTGCTTAAAGTGATTACAGGCAGACTGTACTCCAAATAAGCTTTGAACCCTCAGAATATCTTAAGCTGTTTACGATCTATCGACTCTTCCAGTGGCTTACACAATTTAGGATGTTAGGAGTCGTTGGGGGAGTGCAAATTGCTTAAGCCTCCTAAGGCCTTAAAACATCTTAAACTGCTACAACTGTTCAGAGCCTAAGTCACTCTTTAGTCACTCTTTATATCTGAATTGTCATTACTGTTTTAGCAGAAACTAACATTGATGAAATAGGCTTATTTTGTAGATATTACACCAGCAAACTAAACCAGGAAAACGCATCTAGAATGGGAGAAAGCAACTTCAAAATAAATGTTTAAAGTTAGCAAGCATAGCAAATGCTGATTTTTAATAGAACATTGGAATATGCACACACAAAGCTGCCAAGCTCCATAACCAAGATCTTGGTCTGGTCAAATCTCAATGAGATCCAGAGGGCAAGCCAAGTTTTATATTTTTAATCTTCAGCAGCTTTGAAATTAGCCAACTAAAAAGTATTCTGTTTAGCATACAGGGGAAATCTCCTCCTCCTCAAAAAAAAAAAACCCACACACACAAAAAAACCAAACCAAAACACCAAAAAAACAAACAAAAAACCCCAAAAAACAACAACAAAAAAAACCCCCAAGAACCCCAAATTCCCAATTATTACTCCGATTCTCCAATTACAGTTTGTAGACATTGAGTTAAGACCATTTGCAGAAGGATTTAAAATAGAGAAAGAAAATGAACAAAAAAATTGGTTGTTTTATTGTTATATATTTAAAAAATAGCTGGATTCATTAGCAAGTCCTGCTGGAAAAAACAGGCATAAGGGACACCAAATAAAACTCCACAAATAATATGGATTAAAGACTGGAAAATTAAAGAAAATCTTATTGGAAAATCAAGGAAGTAAACAAGTGAACAAGGAAGGTCTAATATAGATCTGTGGAGAAAAGAAAGGTTATAAGCAAGCAGGAGAACTCATGCTGCAAGAGACGGAAAAGACATTCTAAAAATAAACATGAGGAAAATGGTATTAGAATGAAAAAAGGTCTATTCATTTGTGAGGCTAATGACAAAAATCAATGATGTTTCAAAGTGGACAAGATATTGAACTCTCTTCTCTGAAGTCTCCACTTACATAATATCCAAGGGTACTTGTGTAATTAGGGAGTAAGAAATACGCCAGACATAGCAGCTACTTGCATTTAGAAATTTTTTTTTAAAAGTTAACTTTTTTGAGTCATTCACACCTGTTTTTTAATACGTTACCAAAAAAATGAGGAAATGACAAAAGGGCAAAGAAGTCAACTTAGCAGCATTCTTCAAAAAGAAAGCTGTACTTAAAACTGACTATTACCGTCTCCTAAGTGTAACATTTATCCTTAAAAAGAGTAACATAACAAATACAAAAAAGAAGATATATCGAAACAATGAAAGAGTGAGCCACATGCAGTAGGCAGTTAGTAAAATAATTGCTTGCATGAAATTTAACTGCTTTTGAAGATAGAATTAGAAAAAAGTACAGGCAGAAAAGGTGGCAGGTGTGATCTGAATAGATGTAAGTGAAGCATTTGGTAACGGTTTTTACAGCACATGGCTGTGCTCTTACAAAGCGTGCTACTCAAACTGAGAACTAGTTAGGACCTGCAGAAGGCCAATGACACAGTACACAAACCAGTAAGTACCAGGCTACGATTTCTTAACACAGAGCTCTGTACCAAGTTCCCTTTCTCATGGTGGAAAACTAAAGTCACTAAGTAGTCAGTGCTACAGCATATCTTGAAGAATTGGGTGAGGGAAATGAACTTGCAAATAACTGAAGACTTGAAGCAGCTCCCAAAATTCATCTTTAGGAATCATAGACATATTAAGTGGAATTTTATGAGGGCAACTTTCACTTAATGCCATCAGTCATCCTGGATATCCCATTCACATACAAAAAAGGAAATAGAATAAAAAAAGGTATCAGAATGGAATTACTGTTTCAAGCCTCCACATTAGCACTCTACTTCTGCAACTGCAATGACCAAGCCTCTTGGCACTGAGGTTACCTAGGCTTCCCTCCACAATTTGGAAATAATCCATTTAGTTTTTCCTTAAATGCATGAATAACAAAATCCAAATGTAAGCTTTCAGGATGCATCTATAGTGCAAAATTGGCCATGTTCCCTCCTTTTCAGTTCTTTTATCAATCAAAAGCATCTTTTATCCTCATTTAGGCAATTCAATGTATCTTGTGGCTAACAGGCAGCAGAAGTCCAGGACATGCATTCATTTCCTTGTTAAAGACCCCGTGCAGATGCTGCCTTTCAAAAGGCCATTTGCAGGGAGGACTCGGACATAAACAGTATCTCCAGCTACCCCAGCTGGTAGAACAGCTGGTAGAACATTCCCTACGCAGGGTGGCTAACCTCCCTTGGTTACACATGAAGGAAGACAGCTCCTCCTTCTGTCTCATTGTTTACTCCATCTTCCAGAAGCTATCCTTAAGAGGCAAAGGATGCAGCTTATGCTGCTGGGGGCATCGTGGCTGGAGGCTGCAGAGCCTGAGGAATGGAGCCAGCCAGCAGTGAGACATGATGTGCCAGGCAGCTGCATAGATTACCATCTCTTTACCAATGCTGATAACTAGATGTAGACACATCGTCCCCATTAGTAGATGGGAGAATATGCCATTCTCAGAGGAAAAAACAAGACTGGCACAAACAGATAAATGCAATGATCGCTTGCAAAGCATAGGAATTTATTGTAAAGAGAATTTTCCTGGAATAATTTCATGTTAGAGGCAGATCACACCACAAAGAATTAAAATATGCACACTGAATAGCACTGAATCAGTTTGAGACTCTCCACACCTACTTCCCAATGAGAGAAATCTAAGGGATGCTGCCTCTGAACCAGATGCATCTTCAGGGGTATATGAATTCCATTACCAGAGACTCTGACTGCTGAAAAAATCCTTCCTCTCTTGTGGATGCTGGCATTAAAAAGCTAGCCTTAGATAAGGTGCTTCAAGAGCTTGGTTTTGAAGTTTTCTCAGAACAGCAAGGTTTCTGAAACAGTATTTGCAGAAGCATGTGAGCACTGAGCCCTTCCAGAACCTGCTCCTGAGCACGGGGGACAGGACACTCAAGATGAAACAACAAACAATTGATATCTGGATCCCCTGCCTTTCTCCCACGGCGGTCCTCCACAAGCAAAGCCAGCAAAGGGCAACATGCAGTCTGCTCCCCACCACTTACGATCTCACCTGTTTATGTTTCACAAGACAGTTCATGTTTGAGATGCCTCACCAGGGATGTTTCTGAAGGGGAAACGTCTTGTTGGGATGTGACAGGATACGAAAGGTTATGAGCATTAGGAATCAAATTCCTTTTTTAATTCAGTAGAGGTGTTTCTACCATATAAGACAGACATCGAGGATTTCATTCCATGTTGCAAACCCAAAGATTCAGAAACTGCATCAAACCTTGAAGGATGCAGAGTCAAGAAAGATGTACAAAACTTTACTGAAGATTATTACTGGTCACGGTTACGAAGGATGTCAGGTAGCACGTAGCAAGGGAAAAACATCCTTGGGGAGGCTAAAGAAGCACTAGCAGCCATGCAGAAAAGTCAGCGTGCAGCAAGACAACAGAGGAGTACGGGGAATTCACACTGCTCTGTATCACTTCCCGTGACAGACCTCCAGGCCACAGTTGAGTAGTGAACAGTAGTTCACTTCACTTCCTAAATGGAGCACACTACCTCACGTCGTATGTCTAAAGGGATGCCTGTTTATATGTGACATGGCTCTTCCACTGAATATCACTGTTACCAATTCAGTGTCTTGATTTAGCTCAGTGGTGCCCACCCTTGAAAACATGGCAGCCTCAGAGCCTTTCAATACCACACTTCTGGACTGAACAGAAGCTCATCCTAAATCCAAAAAAGCACAGACTACCATGTGTTAATGTGAAGCCATGTGCAAGCAGATAGCAGACTCATGATCTGATGCATATGCAAGTCTACCAGTTTGCAATCATGACAAGAGTGAACTACAAGACCCTCGGAAAAGAAAAAGGCTGTCACAACCTCATAAAGACTGCAACCTGTTTCCAAGCCACATCTGTGCCAACACTCTCTTACCAGCAGGATTTGCCTGTGAACCATAGACCTGAGTCCTCTTGCTCCAGCTCCAAGATCAGGCTGGCAAAAAGCAATTTCTCCTGTTGGTCACTTGCAGAGGATGCTACTTCTAAAAGCTGGGTTCCTGTCACACAAGAATCCAGTCCCCTGAGTTCTTTCACACAGACCATTCCTCAAAGACTTAGATTCAGAGGGAATAGTACACAAAGTTTTTAACAGGTCATACAGACCTGCTCTCACCTTCCTAGAGCACAACAGCTCTGAGAGCCACCTTGTCAACACCTGTTAAGATGGGAACCTTGGGTTTAAAACACCAAAACCTGCTCAGCAGTTCAGTGAGTTCAGTCTCACCCTCAGTCGCAAGTACTCAAGTCATACATTTGTCTTTACATACATTTGTACTCATACATACATTTGCAGCAAGCCAAGCTGCATTTCCAAACAGCTGAGTCTTTTGCACCTACCCAACAAACTCACAGGCTATTACAGAAATCACCTGGTTGCCACCTTCCTCTAGTTTGCACTCACGACCTAGTCATAGTCAATTTGTGCCTCTTTGCTCTCTAATAAGAGGCGCATATATATATATATATATATATATGTATCTAGTTGCAAACTGCTAGCCCCATTATCCCAATACTGAAGCAGCCAGGTGGCAATACGCTTACCTGGATGAAATATACACTTATCAGCTAAAATATTTTTGTTTATATAGGTGTTGGAATAGTCAGGCATGGATTCACCAAATGGAAATCACGCTCAGCCAACCTGATTGCCTTCTACAATGGGAATACTGGTTGGATAGATGAGGGAAGAGCAGTGGATGTTGTCTACCTTGACTTTAGCAAGCCTTGTAACACTGTCTCCCATGATATCATCATAGGCAAACAAGGGACATGCAGGCTGGATGCAAGGATGGAGAGGTGGATTGCGGTGGCTGAATGACAGGTCTCAGAGGGTCATGATCAGTGGCACAGGGTCCAGCTGGAAGCCTATAACTAGTGGTGTCCCCTAAGGGTTAATACTGGGCCCAGTACTGTTTAATTTATTCATAAATGACTTGGATGAAGGGGCAGATGCCTCCTCAGCAAGTTCACTGATGACACAAAGCTGGGATGGCTGAAATCTCTGAGTGCTGCCATTCAGAACGACCTCGAGAGGAATGAGAGATGGGCAGAGAAGAACTGACTGAAATTCAAAAAAGGCATGTGCAGGTCCTGAACCTGGGAAAGAACAACCCCATGCACCAGCACAGGCTGGGGGCTGATCTGCTAAAAAGCAGCTCTGTGGAGAAGCACATGGGGGTCCTGGTGGACAACAAGCTGTCCATAAGCCAGCAATGCTCTTGTGGCCAAGAAGGCTAATGGTATCCTGGGGTGTACTACGAAGAGCTTTAACAGCTCTTCGACAGGTCAAGGGAGGTGGACCCTGCTCCTCTTCCCAGCCCTGGTGAGACCAAATCAGGAGCACTGTGTCCAGTTCTGGGCTTTTTAGGACAAGAGAGACATGGAGCTCCTGGAGCAGGTCCAGTGGAGGGCTACATTGGTGACTAGGGGACTGAAGAGAGGGTGTCAAGAGGATGGAGCCAGGCTCTTCTTAACAGTGCTGAGCAACTGGCCAAGAAGCAACGGGCAGAAACTGGAACTCCAAGTTCCACCAAAACATGAGGAAGGACTTCTTTACTGTCCAGGTGATTAAGCACTGGAACAGGTTGCTCAGCAAGATTTCACAGTCTCTGTCCCTGGAGATATTAAAAAGCCACCTGGTCAATATCCTGAATTATGTGCTCTAAGGGACGCTGCTTGACCAGAGGTTGGACTAGATGACTTCCAATGGTCCTTTTCAACCTTAATCATTCTGTGATGTACATTTAAATAGTCCTCTCTTCTTGGACATTTATGGAAGGCTATTTAACCCCCTCCTTATCTTTCCTTTTTAGCCCTGATAAGGACGCCACACTGCAGGTTTTCTCAGAAAATGTTCCCCTGATCCCACTATCAAGTGCTCTAAGCTACTGTGCCAGTTAAAAGGCAAATTTTAAACTATTCCAGCTTATATATCTACCTTCTTCTACACTGATATTAATATTTTGCCATCTCTGCTGTTGAGCGTCTTGTATCTCATCCTAGAACTAAATTTTTTCTTACAGCCTCATGTATTGATGGCTTAATCACCTACAATCAACCAAAACCTCAGGTCTTTCTCCTCCTCCGTCATTTTATCTACTGAACTCATTGTAATTAGTCACTAAGTGCACTTTGTACTCTTCTCATTTCTATAGCTCCAGTCACTTTCACAGCAATCCAATTCCAGTGCAATACTTTGATTTTTCTCTGCAAAGATAAAGCTAATGTCACATCCTCAGCAAATTTATTCAGTGCACCCTTACAAGCCCTTAGTGTAAATAGTATTAATAAACCAGTTCCAGAACTGTTTTTTTAAAGAAGTCCGGTGATCTCTTTTTTGACAGAGTCCAGATGTCAATAATGTTGTATTCTTTCCTTTAGCCAGGACTTCACCCACTCTTTACCTGATCTTGTTCTAATTCTTTAAAAATTAACCAGATTTATTGTAGTTCCAATACAGGAACTGCCTTACTAAACTACAGACATGTTAGACTTAGAGCAAATCTTTAGCTGACCCTTTAATTAGAAATAAATACATAAAAATCTCAAGGACATGTACACCAGCCACTCCACTTTAGTCTAATCACAATGCATTCGATCCCACTTTCCATGGTTTTTATTTTACTTACCTTCAAAATATACCCTATAAATCTGTGTACTGAGATTACAATTATGGACTGCCAAGATAATCTGACCTTGCCAGTTCCATTTTTAACTGGTGTTTCTTTTGAATGCTGGGAGAACTACTTGCATAGCGTCCCATCATGAGTCCATGGAGCTTCAAGTTATGCCTTTTATTTTCTTTTGTTTTGTCAGCTTGTACTTCCAGTCTACTCATTTAAATCCTCTTTTTGAGGAACAGCTGCTATTTCAATCTGTTTATATGATTCCTGTAGTACTTGGTTTCAAATGCCTCCATTGTATATGGGAATTAAGACACAAGGAATTATAATAATCTCAGTTGTTTGCTACTGACCACGGTTTTCTTTGCCAAATTAGACCAGTGGGGAGGTTTCAGCAGCACAGTGTTTTCTTGATCCCTGCTGTTTGCTAGACTATCCTCCATATAGTACTCTATCAATTGCTGAATCCTGCATTTAGTATTTGTCTTCCACTGTATTACTGTGTATGGAAACCACACAAATATTTTTCATTTTTCTCCCTCACTTCTCAAGTTAAAGTCAACACACATATCAATCTCAAACCAAGTTTATTAAGCCAAGAACTACTGAGATGACATCCACATGTCAGAATTTTTCCTTTCTGTAAGGATCTGTCAAGTAGATCTGGGACAGACACCACAGCTGCAAGCCACTTCTACTCTGATAGAGCCTCACTCACCTTTGTGTTCTGATGTTAGTGCCTCAGTACAAATTATACAGCTCAGTGAGTATCTACACCTTCATGCTGAGGTTTACAAGTTAGTCTTGACTGTTGTTGGTCTATAAAATGGTGCAGTTGAGAACAGAACACATCAGGTGTCCGGCTCCAGAAAGAACCCACCAGTCCATGTGATGTTTACAATTATCACCAGAAGCATCAATCACTCCAATCCACCAGCAGGAAACCTGCTGAAGCATTTTTCTCAACCACCCCAATAAATCTCCCACCTATACAGTCACCTTGTTTCATGTTCACATACAAAACATCTATTTTTGTTGGAATTGCGCATAATTAACATGGTGAGCTAAGAAGGTTTTACACAGATATTGAAGAAGGGCTGATTGTGCTTCCATAATCTACCATGAAAGTGTTCATATTGAGTCTTTAATTAGTGAGGTGCCAAGAACAGACACGCCACTCAGCTTTGGGGTACTGCAAGCACTGGAGTGGAAATGTAATGTGGGGTGTGTGAAGCCGGGACAGCCAGACTAAGCTTGACTCTGCAGCATTCAATCAAAGAATCTCTCCTCAGGGAGACTTCATTTCCCTGGGTTCTCATCCAGGTTCATCTCATGAACCCTAATCAGTAGATTAGATCTTAATCATTTTTCTATACTGAAAATAACTTAGAATAATTTTCAAGTTCAAGAAAAGAGCCATTATTCTTGAATAATTTTTCTGCTCAGAAAATACAGCAACTGTTCTTAAAGAAAGCCATTTACCTTGAAAGAGAGTGATTATAGCTTATTCCATAACAATATCTTGTAGAACTTCATATATAAATAAGGCCTTGATGAAAGATTATGTTCAAAAGAACAAGAGGGCTGTTTGAAAAGCACTGGCATTCTGTACTACCAAAACTGGTCCAATCTGAATTCCAACCACAGATTTCACCAGAAGGCTGTGCTGAATTAGTCACTGCTACAATTGTATATATTTATTCTGATTTAAACTAGTGGTTCTAAACTGACAGCAAGACTCTCCTCAAGCATCACATGCCTGATGTCATGGCACAACAGATGGAGTCCACACGCATGTGGTACGATCACCAGCAGTGCTGCAAGTTTCTAGCTGCCAGCTTTTAAGCTCCAAGGAACTTCAACATGAGAAGCATAACCCAAAAGAATACCAAGGTAGTTTAGTACCAGGAAATAAGTGAAGCAGAGAAACCCCTGAAGTGCTCCTGCAGCATAAAAGAAACATGGTTCCAAAAGAACACCTGGACAACAAAATGGAGAGAACGGTCTCAACAAAGTATGATGCAGACACTCCCCAAGAACACTGAAAGCAGTATGTTTCACTGTCACCATCTGTGTCAAACCACATCTAAGTTAGCTTGTGTTGAATTGTAAGCTTACAAAGGGTCAGTTACACCTTTCGCAGCTCTATACAAATTAAAGAGAACTGAAATCTGCATGTCACACCACTGGGCCTTAAGTGAAGACACCAAAATAATTAACTGGCTTGCTCATAAGCATGACAAAGATCTTTGCAGTTCACAGAATCTCTTGCTTGAATACTGTAACAAGTATTTGATAATCCTAGGTCAGCAGTTTTCAGTCTGGTTGGTGGACTTCAAGAGGTCCTTGAAAGCTGAGGAAAGCAAGCATATTACTAACTCAAATTTTCTGTCAGTGTAAACTTTCAGAAGTCTATAAATCCAGAGAGGCTGAAAGACACTGCATTAGTCATGTAAGAAATAAAGGATCCAGAAATCCTAGCAACACATGGGAAACAACATAAGCTAACGAGATGCACTTCAAACAGAGCAAAACACTGATTGTAAGAGACTCAGGTAAACACTGTGACAGTCCAAAAGAAGTATTAGGAATTGGAGTTTATGTATCCCTCAAGCACAAGAAAAGCCATGTTATCCCCACTACCCTGAGAACAGAATGGCCAAAGCAGTTATATCTCCATGTAAAGCAAGCACTTACTCTGGCCGGCAGATCACCAGGTCCCCTTTGTTGGTGCCATACGCCAATCCCAGGCCCGGCTCAGGCAGCCAGCGAGCAGAGTTTATGCTGACGTGTCTTCTCTGGTCGGCAGGCATTGGGTACAGAACGTTGAAAACTCTCTGGAACAATAACAGGAGATTACTTGACAGGACAATACAAGGCAGGAGAGCCAAGGAGGCTCAAACAAATGTGCAATTTCCCTGCAGCAGCACAGATGGCCATAGAGACACGCCACTTTACAGGATGCTGCAAGAAACCACTGAATCAGCAGTGAGAGTAAGCAGCTGCTAGAAATGCACATATATGTGCCCTTAAATGTTTAATAGGCTGACTGGCACACAGCTGTGGAGCATCCAGCAACCAGAATTGGGTATACTGACAACAATCCATTTAGACCAAAAATATGACACGTGGAAATCATAAAAACAAAGGCATGGGAAATAGAAAAAGCAGTAATGAGTCCGTTTGGCTACCTAGAATAGACAGGGACAAGATGCTTCAGTGTACTGGGCCATTAAAGTATCAGGAGTATGGAAGGGTAGGAATGAAGACTGCCTTTACAAGACCAAATCATTAAGAGAATTTCTGCAGAAATTTACCTAGTAAACTGTCATCACTCCAAGTAGGATAGACTTTGAATCTGGATTTTCAATGGGATAAATCCAAGGTGAAAGATAGGTTTTCATTAGATTTTCTGGTGGGCAAGCATCCAACCATAACAAAACCTTTCCTCCAGACTCCACAGAAAAGGGGATGGTGATGAACCAGTAAGCAGGGAAGGGAAGATGATATGCTGGAACAACAAGATAAATGTTGATGGGAATGCAGATCAACCACTACTGCACTGCTGAGGTGACTTGAAGTAAATAATCAGAAACCATTACGATGGGACTCATCAGCTATCATAACAAACTGGGGCTGTTTTTCTCCATAGCTCTGTTGCCCACTGCACATCTTGGCTGTTTGACAATTTAACTTCAGAAGCATGAGTCAGGGATTACTCAACTGTGTGTCCTCCAACAGCTAGTACCCAGAACCTTCATCCTGACCATCCTATCTGCAAACAAAGTAAGTCAGAGCAAAACAATATACCTACATTATTTCCCATCGCCAGTAACAAATTTAACTGCTCCTCTGAGGAGGTCACATTAGACCAGAAAAAAGGACTTCTCTGTATGGCAGAAGCTGGCCACTCTCTGCCTTGGCTATCACTCAGCAATTAGTGTATTCAGAGAAGCTCAGCGTTTGGGCAGAAGGAACAGGTCTTTAGGGGTTTATCTTACCCACCTCTGTCATGTCTGTCACATTCCCCTGCCCTGCCTTGCTTTCTGGGGCAGCGGGGGGAGAGGGCAAGGGAAACAGAAGAAACAGAAGGGGGGCAGGAATCAGATGCATGATGGTAACACCTGTTACCATGGAGATGATGGTGCACTCTGCGATGGGAAGATTGGATTTGGAGCAGGAGGAAGGAGGGGAAAGGGAGGGGTCTGCCAGAACCAGGAGCATAAATTCACAAAATAAGCATTCTGAATCTCTCAAGACTGCAAGGGTCTTCCATCATATCCTTCTTTGGCAAAGTCAGAAAAAAACAGTTTCTCTTCTCCTGAGAATGGCTTTGTCACATCTCAGGAAGCCACGACCTTCCTGGGCTAGCAGCAAGCTCTCCCCAGCTGGCGGGTCAGCTTGCACAGCTGTTGTCCCACATGCTCCGTAACCAGCCATGCCAAGGCAGGAGGCTTGCTGGCTACAGCTGAGCTTCACTGCTTTTACTGCCTTGCAGTAAACAGAACCTCATGGAAAACGTTCCTCCAAGGACATGAGTCTGGTTCTGACAACCTGCAAGTGCTGGCTGAAGGCTGAATCTCAAAGACAAGATAGCTTTAAAATTCTGCAGTAGAATAGTTGCTTCATCACTCCACTCCATTCAATTCTAAACAGCTTGTCACGCTGAAGAGCTCCCCTCCCCTGCTGCTTCCCACTCCCACGCTAATGGGACAACTCCATGCAGTGTTAAGGGTGATGACATCCGCGCGTGTGGTAATTAGTACATAAAAAGAGAAAGCAGCTGTACTGGCATAATCACCACTCGCAGCAGTAACCAGGACCCAGCTAATCAATCTGATGCAGTCATACAGACTGTCTGTTGCAATTGCATCCATTAGCAAGACCCCCTACTCTATACACAGAGTGGAAAAAAAAAAATCAAGTTCCTTCGACATCAGCAGGTCCTTCTCTTCAAAGAAGGTCAGAACTCTGCCAGGAAGCATTATTTGCCATAGATCACAGCTAATTCCTTTTGGATTTTTTTTTTGTCTTCTTGTTTCCATTGCTAAATCTCATAAAAAGTTACTGAGGTATTTCAATCAAGTAGCCAGCCTGAAAACATAACACAGACTGACCATATCTCTTTGCCAGTGGATTGGTCACGCTTTGTAATTCTGAACTTCTAGGAAAAATACTCAGGTTACTACAGGAATCCTACATAAACACAACTCTCCAGCTTCTAGGTCAAGTGATTGCTGCCAACCCTCAAACTCTTAAAATTAACAACACAAATGCATAAAGTTTATAATTCAATAGTTTCTTTTCATTAGGGCTGGTGCACAGATTAATTGCAGGCCATGTGCAACAGCCATGTTGATGGCCAAGGGTTCAGGAATCAGTTTAGAAACACTGTTGTAAAAGTGCAGTGATTGATCTTTAAGGTGCCCACCATACTCTTATCAGACATTCCAGAGAGCTTATTTTCAGTAGTGTGGCAGTTTCTGCTAGGAGATATCATTTTGCACCACACTTTTTCAGCCCCTAATCACCATCAGCAGTCACAGAAAGCTTCCATGCTCTCCACTATAACCAATGTCAAACTTGCTCTTAGCATCAATATACTATCAATTCAATAATACACAGCCACACCATTAGATGTGGCAATCCAGCATTTTACGAAGTTGGCAGCTGCCTTTATGTCCAGATGCTGTTCTGAAATAGAGTTTTGAATGGTATGTTTCTCTAACTACAAACACTATGAAGTCTGAGGAGTGTGAGCTTCAGAACATAACTATGGAAGCTTAAGCCCTAACAGGTAACACACGTATAATAAGCTGTTCTCTTCTTGCAACAGCAAGGACATACAAATGTCATTTCAGTACACACAACAGGTCCTACTCCTTCCCTTTAGGGCCCCACGACCCAGTCTGAATTACACAGAACACTTGCGTGGCCTCTGCTTATGTTTGTAGAAAACTGTCTCCGGTGATCTCTCCACACTTTGCCGGGGATTCTAACAGTCTTCTGTCTTTTCAAGGAATCCATCTCTCCTTGAGTTCAGGGGATGTCAGGAAGATAAAAAGTCTTCCTCTAGAAAAAACAAAACTGTCTAGGTAGCTAAACTTTCACACAAAAGGCAACTCATACCAAGGGAAAGCAATACTCACTAAAGAAACAAGTTGGTTGCTTCCATTCCAAATCCCTGTAATCATGAAGCGTAGAGAAAGTTTTGTTTGAGCTATTTATGTCTGCACTTTTCTATTTCCAAAAACTGTACTAGAAGCAACTACTTATCTCTTTGGTGTGCCTTTTCCATCCTCACTCAACAGGAGTGGGCATGTACATCACGCACTGAACTCTCTAAAGCTCCTTTCTTCACTTCATAGCCATAGGAAGAGACGGCTCAAAGAAAGCAGGGCTATAAGGCATGAAGAAAAGAAAAAAATAGGCCCTCAAATTATTCAGCAAACAAGCTGCATTTCGAGTGCAAAGGCCACCTCAAGACCACTGCTGCTGCTTCCCCTCCAACTTGTCACTGCTGTCACATCAGTACTGTCACACCTGTCACAGCCACGAACTTAGGTATTTACTTATGGCAGAGTGCCAGGAGAGGCTGCATGACAATCAACAGCCTCAAGGAATCTTTCTCAATGATCTCTTCCTCAATGTCAAGCTGACAGGCCCAGGGCACAATACATAAGCACAGAGTGAGACAGTTAATTTATACTTGCCCTGGAGGGGTAAGAAAACCTTTTGCTAAAAGTCTCTGCTACATCCTCGTTATTGAGCTAGTCCTTCTGTCTTCCACTCCCACTCGGTCCCAGGGAAGCTGCTGCTTTTTAATAACACCCTTCAAATTCCACCTTCCCCCCCCCATTTCTGTGATGTGGCAACACTAAAAAGCTGGACAGAGCAATCGCCAGGATTCTGTCAGTCATCAAAGCAGCAGCAGGCTGCCCCAAGTCTGTGCTCCTGCTGCCAGCTGGCCACGGTGCTGCACCACATGCCTGATCCAAGCGGCGCCGTGCCTGGCCAAAGCGGAGGCACCACATCATCTGCACAGCTCTTTGCTCAAGGCCTTCCCACCTCTAAGGAGAGCAACGAAAAGCAGGGGAGTGCTGAACACTACTTGTTTGGCAGAGCAAGACCTTTCTTCTCTCTGGCACTCAAGAAATAACAAACATGTTTTGAAGCTGGAGAAGAGAAAGTTTTGGCACAGGCAGGTAGGAAAACTCAGCAGGAACTCTTGCTTTTTATCTTTTTTAATTCAATAAAGACACTTCTGCTCTTGACTAGATGCATCTGCTTTCAAGATGCCAATAAATTTCAAGCCATTACCTTCACTTAGCCTAAGCAGTAAGCTGGCTATCAGATCAGCCTTGATAAAGACTGCTTGGGGAGGGGGTGCAGCTGTTGTCTCCTTTACATGGGGAGATCGTGCCATCCCTGAAGCAGATAAGGTGGGTTTATAAATCACCAACCTAAAACTTAAAATTGAAAATTAATAATTATAACTGTCACCGAAGGCTGACAGACAATGCAAACACACAGCGAAAGAAATATCTGATGTGTTAAACACTATAGAAACCTCTTTGAGGACTGGTAAAATACACAGTTTTGCATCTACTCTGACCTGGATCACAGAGGAAGAGCTTCAGAAAGGATCATTTATCTCTGCTGGATAAGTATAACTGTAATGGCAGCTAACACTTGTACCTCTCACCTCCACGGATGCAAAGTTTGTACTGGTAAACAAAGTGCTCTTCATATGGGTAAGGGTTATACTACCACAGTGATTGTAGAGGCTGCACAGTTTTGCCAATACAACTGCAGCTGTACCAGAGACTCTGACCAGCACAGGTACCTCATACCTCACTGAGCAACCTAAGGTGTGTGAAATATGTTACAGATGCAGCCCTAAAATCACAGCCAATCCGCAACACTGTATTAAGTTCACTAAAAGTACATCTCCAAGCAAGGCCTACATACAGTCTGAAACTACTCAAAGAGCATTAAAAAAATGCAGAAAACTATGAACTCCACTTGTATTTGCCAGAGCAGCAAGGTAAGGTGCAGTGACAGCATGAAGGCATAAGCAGAGCAAGTCTGACTCCATTTTTTTTGATTGCAAGAACCTTGTCAAGAAAGCATTTAAGTAATTTTTTTGTTTGCCTCCTCCCAATAGTGTGTTACCACTGAAACATCTTACCTGACTTTTTTTTAATGTCAACATGTTAACTAGCTCACCTCTAACACCAAGGTATCAGGTAAGTTTCTATAAAGCATCTACCACTCCACTGAATACACCACATGTCCTTTGCCAGTAAGCCTGCATCACTGACTTGTATTATGCAGCCAATTAGTTCGTGTTTTTTGAAGGCCCAGAAGTATAATAAGAAAAAGACACTCTAAACTGATCTCCTTAATAAATAACACTATATTTTTGCTCGGATTACATTTTTTACTTTGCCTTCTATTAATGAATTTCACCAAAGATGATGAAATTCAGGCTTAAGACTTGCACTGTCACAAACCCCAGAACCCTCTACAGCAAATCTCAAGTCTAGCTTGTCTAAAGCAGAGCAAAGCAAAGCAAACACTCTTTGGGATAACTGATTGCTCAATACATTTATTCATAAGACAATGTATACCAGCGTTTTGAAACATAGCAAGTTTCCCCTTTGTTTGGAAGGAGTCTCTGTGCCTGTATGCAGATACAAAGAAAAAGGTATGCATTTTCCATGATGAGATGGGGGAAAAGATTTGCTTTTTTGCTCCCAGACTCTCCTTATGAGGCAGGTAGGTCTATGCTGCTCAAACCCTCCCCCATAGCTGATTTCTGCTAACAACACACACATCTTTCCAATAGATCTTCTCTGTTAAAATGGAAGAAGTGAAAAATAATGCATTTATCTTTTTGGATTTGTCAGTCCTATCCTCAAATGGATTTTATCGTCCAGTGCTCAGCACAAATAAAATTTCTTTCAACTCCATTTATCTTCCTCAGATGCAATAGGATTATATATAAAATTTTTCTTCAGTCTTTACCAATATAACAAACCTCTTTCTGCCTTTTTCTGCACCTGTTGTCCATGCAGAAAATCCTAGCTTTGCTTTCTGAGCCACAGCGAATTAAATGAGAACTCTTAATTTTCAGCAACAACTGAAACCTTAACTGTGGATAGTTGATCCAATTCCTAAAACAGCTCAGCACCAGAAATTCCAGTTGGATGGACTGAGAAACTTTCAGCAAATGTAAAAGATTGCTGGCTCTTCCTGATTCTAGTTGATCGCATAATTTATTGCTGATATTTCAAATTCAGAGAAGTGTCATTAAAGCACACCTAATCCTTTCTTTCTTTAGGCGAGCTCTTTGCATTATCAGCTGGTACTTTACTTCACAAGCTTGCCATGCAACTACTACATTTAAAAATAACTAGTGAGAACAACGTCTTATGAAGAAATGGATCATCTTAGGTAACAAAGCTCTCACTCAGGAAAATAACACACTTGCAGTGAAGTGGCTCATTATTTTACTACCTGTCTTCCAAAGGCTACAAAACCAGGGTAATAGCCCCCAAAACCCCCTTAGGGGACTGGTCCAAACCTGATTCTGAAACCTAGGGTTGAGTAAGCAAGAAATTGTTAAGCAAAACAATTATCCTTTCATTTGCACATGCACATGGTTGGAAAAGATGAAAGGAGAGAAACAGGAATGCCAAAGGGATTGGAGTGACAGAAGACAGATAAGTGTCTATGCATATTCAGTGCAGATGCACGAGCGAACTGAACTGTGCGAACAGGACTGTGCCCCACTACCACTCTCTCTTGCAAAAATGACCAACAGCTCTCAAGGCTGCATCAATCTAATAAAGATACGGTCACTTCTCTGGCAATAGGAACAACAAACTTTTTCATTTTTGCCCTTAACTCAGACTGCAAACCAAAACCAGTATCTGTGAATTCCTCATTAAATGTCACGCTGAGACTGTAACAGCAACATCTACAATGTGTTAAAAATCCAATGACAAGAGCAAAGGATTTGCGCACAGCTGCCATTCCACTCTGTTCTTCGTCTGCTGAGCCTCAGCAGAACGGCATACAAGATCAAATGTCAACAATATGTTGATGACAGAGCTACATGCATCCTCATCTAGGTGAAAAGCGGCTGTCATCCAGCTGCCTACATGTCTGGAAGGAATAAATACTGGAGCAAATAGTTGGTTCAAATTTAATTCAAGGAAGATGATAGGAAGAAGTACTGAAAAAAGTTTTTACAAAACTGCAAACAGCAATTTCTTCTTAGCCCATGCCCAGTTCAATACAAATTGGTAATAATTCACTTTGGCTCCCTTCCCCATAAATGACTTGGGCAAGATGACTGCACATAAATAATCTCAGATGTGGAGACATGTTTGCCATAACTTCTCAAATCTAGTTAAAACTATGTATCAAACTGCACCAAAGCTAACAGTAGCTACTGTGGGGCAAACAGGATCAAGGCCTTATCTGAACTGCAAGAGCTCTGCTCTCCAAATACCGGACCTCATATTAAACAAAATGTCTTGGCTCTCAGTCTCACATCCCATGAAGTAAAAACATCCTGAAGAGATGTCATTTGCCTTTTCTTCACACCAGTTTGCTAAAACGGACATTGGTCCCATGTTTAACCATCACATGGGATATTAACACAGTATTTTATGAAGAGTTCTAATGAGATTTTACAGTTTCCTCTAAGTTCTGTCTTAGCAGGCTTCAGGCAGACACAGCTAAATTGGTCAAGACAGCAATATAACTAACTCCTACAACATGCTATTCCTGCATATTTCTGCATCTGTACTCAAACACGCACATCTGTGCAAATCTTCACGCGATCTGCACCCCCAAGGTGGTGCTGCATTTTCCAGTGATGTTGAATACAGCTCTTTCTCACAGCACCCTACATAAGCAGTGTTTACCAATATGGGTTTTGGATATGATCCATTTTCCTAAAGATACCTGACAGAATCTGCCAATACACAGAATGTATAAACTATTTGGTCTCAACCAGACAATTATGCTCCACCCTTTTAAAAGGAGGGATTCCCCATTTCAGTCAAAAAGTGTTCTGTTCCCATGTCCTCTTCCTAGTATCACAACAAGTGCCTGCAGTCTGTGACTTTCCCTGGCCTTTTGAAAATCTTAAAAACATCTATGTGGTTTGATTTCTGCCAAGAGTGAAAAACTTCCTTGGGCAGTAACTGGACATATTATTTGCAGTTCTATTGGAGTTGTCAGATGATCACCCTGTTGACCTGAAGATGTCAAATCTTTCTTAAAAGAAGACCCAAGGGACAACACCAACACATTCTTCAACAACACAGCAAGAGGTTGGTACTTTCTTGCAAACTATTCTTGTTCTCAGAAGTATGTTAGTTCACATGAACTCTTTCACTGGAGGTGATGTGTTGCAGTAAGCCATCTCTGCATATTCTCCTAACCAATTTTCTTTTCACATCACAAGGACTCTGACAAAACTAACTTGTGCCCCAGTGAAGAAAATGTGCAGGGTATTTGCTTTCAGGCTTAAAAGCCTGGTCACTTATGGCTGCAGGAGCATGCATAGCTCACCCAGAGAGTCAGGGAATGACCTTTGCAGATCACACTGGATACATTCTACTGACACTTGCATGAAGTTCAGAAAGCAACAGCACTCAGTAAAACTGTGCGCCTTTTCACATACTCTGTGCATTGTCCTCATTAAGGGTTAATATGCTAGAACAAAAAAAAGCTTGGCTTTGTGCTAAAACTCTGCAAGTCTTTCTGTTTCAGGCCCTTCTTCCTGTGGTATTTGGAATTCTCCATCTGTTTATGTGGAAAAGAACACATACTCTGTTCCATCCAGGCTATTGACCAACCACTTAATCGGAATGTTTCCCAAATAGCGGCAGTCTCGTCAGGAACTAATTCTGGATCTCCACAGCCTGAATTTTTTCCACATTCAAAGCAAGTACAGCATTTGAGATGGGGCTTGGTTAAGTCAATTTATCCCCACAAATTGTATGATTTGCTCTTCAGCTTCATGTCAATCAAAGTTTTCTATCACCTACCTCACTTTTTGTATCCTCAACTTAAAAGCTACTTTCAAGGTTTTATTTTAATTTGGATTCCAGTAATGATGTTTTGCTGATATTTCCAAGTTATCTTCCTCTGGATAAAATGAAAAACATTAAACATTGCATGGGCATCACCACTTGTGAATGCCAGAAACAAAACTACCTTCTGGCTGCCTTTCTCACTAGTACCCACTGCTATCAGATCCAGGGCAATATAATCCTTACTCTTCCCATGTTTCTAAGGACCTTTACCTCCAAATAAGATTCTAATTTCATGTTCTTCTAAGTCCTTTAACGTCCTCATATGTTTGGAAGCTCATAAAAGTCAAAAATCACCCTAAATAGAACAGCTTGAAAACAGACACTCTTCATCTAGAGACAAATTCCACCTGTTTTCAAAACAGGCAACAAAACCTATCCTTACTCCACATTTGGAGTCCTGTCTCCAAGCTTTCTATCTCTGAAACTCAAATTGCAGACAATTCCCAGCATCACTGCTATCTGTACCGCCCCCAAGCTAGAGATCTGCTAAAAGCAATTCCTTCCCTGTACTCTCCAGCTACAGAAAAATTTCAGAGATTTGGAAAAAAAAATCCCCAAGAACACAAGCAACAAACACTTGAAGTTCATGCATACCCCTCCTGTTAAAAGTCAACACTACCAGAGAGCTTTTGTTTTTCAGACTGAAGCTTAAAAATTGTTATTTAGGAAAGCCAGGTTTCCATGTGAAATGCTAATCAGGCGAATCTGAAGGGAGTAAACAGAAAAAGCATGAACCTCTAGCTCACAACTACCACATTTGATGACAATTCACGACTTTACTTCTGAACACAACTCGTAACTGTCAAATCACGACAGCCCTGACCTGTTGTAAACTCTACCCAATCTCTCTGAAATACTAGGAGCAAGATGTATACAGACAATGTACACTTGTATAACCAAGGTGCTCCATAGTACAATCCAAAAGTGCTGTAGTTCTCAGAAAATTACATCAACAGCCAGTGGATTTCTAGTACAATTAAATGTGTGAAAGTTTCATGTAACAAAATATATTAATTGCATCTTCAAAACCTCTATTTTAACAGCAAGATGGAAGAAACTCTCCAAGCAATAGAAACCTGGATTCCACTGACTGCTAGTTAAGGACGTGGAAGAAGAGTTAATTTGAGTCAGAAATAATCGCTGTATTTCACTTGTCAGCAGTGGCTTAGAGGCCATGTTGCCAAGCCTTACTCTTCCAGTTCATTGACTGCAAATCCAAAGCCATGAGGGAGGCAGGGAGGCAGGAGGGCAGGAAGGGAGGCAGGAAGGAAGGCAGGCAGGAAGAACTGTCAAACAACTTCTAAGAATTCTCAAAGAATGTAATGTAGCATTTCTTTTGGGAGGTTTGGAGTAGGGTATAATTAAAATATCCACAAAATATTGCTTCAAACATGGCTCTGACTCATTTTTAATTAAGAGTTTGAGTAACAAGTGCTTTGTATTACAAGCTGTTGGCAGAGAGGCAACAAAAAATGCTTTCTGATTCTCTCTAAGGTGCATATTAAATTAGCTATTAAAGAATACAGTTTCACCAGGTTTCCTAAACCTTTCTGTACTGCGTGCTGGCCAAGCTATAAACAGATTTTTACTCAACTGAATATGAATACACTAGCCACTGTAAGGACCGTGTACTTAAAAATACGATAAAGTTTCCTACTTAAAACTCTATTTTCATTTTGCATGTCTTGAAAAGTATTACAAACTTGTGAAATAGTTTTATTGAAAAACTCAAGGCAGAAGAAATACCTGTAGTGGATGCACTAATTTTTACAACTAGATGGAGGAGTAGTATTTATGAAATTAACAGCTGTATGCTTCCCATACTTGGTCCGATGGACTGCACGAAGACAACCAGCAGCACACCAAAATGTTGAAACAGTACTCAACATCACTCAACAGGAAGGTTCTTTAACCAAATTAATTCAAACTGATCTAGCTGTGACCCTGTCACACATGCATAAAGCTCCAAGTCCAAAGTAGTCAGATTTAACACATTTTTAACATCTTTAAACATGATGTGGGAAAGGGGAAAACAGCAAAATTGTTAACAAATCCTGCTAGACTGGATGGATTTTAAAACGTGGGGGAAAGGTTTTTGGAAGCTATAAATACATGTGCAAGAAAGATGAAAAAAGCAACCTTTAGAATACATGCAATCCATCTGGAGAAAAAAAATCCAGAACTACAGCAGATGAGAAAGACAGAAGTGCAGTGATGTGGAGCAAGTCTGAAAAGCAAGAGTGGGAAAAAATGGTACAAAATTTTCAATGCACCAAAACAGCAACGCCCCCCCCACAAAGCCTGATCCCCCCTAGATGGTTTCCGACTGCATAAGTAAAGGCTGTTGTCCAAAAGAAATAGAAAAAAACTACCCTCTGTGGGCTTCTGGTAAAACTGTGCTTATCACATTACGTACTTTTAAACATATCCCAGAATGAGGGGAAAAGAAAAAGAAAAAAAAAAAGAAGGGCTTTCTTGGAGAGAATTCAAAAGACAAAAAAATGAAAGCTGGAAGATTAAATTACAAGAGAAGATTAAGGAATACAAAGCATTACTTCACTAAATGGTGACTAAGAGTAGGGGTACAAGCATTTGAAGACATGGAGATGAAGAAATATAAATGAAACATTTAGACAGTGAGCTTGCTGATTTAGCTAGCTACAGAAAAATGTCTCCAAAAGTAAGGGCTAGAAGCCATAGCAACTGGAGTTTAAAGCAAATGTAAAGGACAAATGAGAGGAAGACATGTGATTCTCGCTAATAGGACTTCTCTATCTTAACTTATGATATGGTAAAAAGACTGTGGGAAGGGCTACTCCAGTTTGTCAGAAAAAAAAATGCATTTCACTAGGATCTTAAAATAGCAGAAGAAGAAAACGTACCAGGGCAAACTACATTTTTAAAAGGATCTAACAGGATGCTGAATCCATGTACTTTGTGATCTTATATCCACACAGCTTTCACCAACTGTACCTGTAAACCAAATTGTGCTTTTTTTCATAAAGACATTTTAATTTCTGTCTCTTACTTTGAGAGGCTTTTACCAGAATGATAGCTTGGAACCAGGTCTGAAAAAGTGCTGACTGGTGCACCAAAGAATACCTTCATTATCGATCTTCCCTTGACTCGTAATACGGACCAGATGATGATAATAAACAAGAGTTTTAGATCAGCTGATAAAGTGACTCTCTCTGAATCATGAGCTATCTGTCTGAAGAGCAACTACAGAATCCAAACATGAATCAAGGAATTTCTCCCAGAGACAAATCTCTCCCCACTGTCAGGTTGCTAGACAAATGCCTCACTGCAACCCTTGTACACTGGGAAAACGCTGCCGAAAGTAATAATAATTAGAGAGGCCTTCTAAAAAAAAAGAAAAATATTTTAGAAAAAAAAAGAGATGGTAAAAAAAGATTTCTCATTGAATGAGTTCCACTATGGTAAAGTTATCTCCCAAAGTGAAAAAGTTTAAAGATTTATTTTTCATCTCCTAAAACAAGTCACCTGAATACATGGTCTGGAACTTGAATCCAAGTCAAATTTCAGCTTTAGAAATTACTTAGTTCTGACTCCTCAACTCTCTCTGTGCATTATGAAATGGACATGGCTTTTACTACCTTGAACTATCACTGAACAGCTGTTGTGCTTCACTCATTAAGAAAGCAAGACACACATGTTCTTGACTCTGCCAGTTACTGAAAAGATGAACGTTTTCCCTCAGGTACTAAATGAGCCAGAGTGAATCACAGTTCAGCTGTCCCACAAAGCAGAAGAACATCAAGGTAATTCCATTGCCAAAATAGGCTTACATATACATTAAAAACTAACTAATAAATAGCCAGCAAAGCCTGTTTGAGAAAAGCGTGGTAAGCCTCAACTTCAGTTTGCAGGTATGATAGGAAGCTTGGCTCCTACCCTTCCCGAAACTGCTGGTGGCTGCTGCCCTAGAGCTTAGCTGCTTTTAGAAATGATAGAAAACAATCCTGAAGCCTCAGCTGATATGCTGCCTCAGCAAAGCCAACTGTAGTACCACAAGCAAGATGCATATTACTCGAAACAGTACAAAACACCTACTAGGTACTCCGAATGACATCTAGCCCTAGGAATGTATTCCACAACATGGAATGTGTTTGTCATCACATCTGAAGCAAGAGAAAAGTTTCACAATTCTGTTGTATTTAAATTCTCCTGCCATGTTTGCATATCTCTGCAATAAATTCCTTCACGTGTTTATTATTCAGTGGGTCTCGAGCATGCTACTTCTTTGTTACCATAACCCAGCAATTTACTACTAGGCTGGAGCCAAATACACAGAAACAGAACACACATATACTCACCCTCATAGAGGTTTCTCCACCATGGGGCTGTTGCAGCCTGAAAACTTGAGCAACCATGTGTTCTGTAGTGGGGTGCAACAGGATACGTCGGGAAGCCAGTCCCACCATAACATATCTGCCCATTGGAGACAGGCTCACAGAAATGGCATTAGGTCCTATGAAGAGAAGAGGGGTTATTTCTCTCACAGGATATCCTGCCCCATGTTTCATCCTCACAGCTTTTTAATTCCCTTCCAGCTCTCCCATAATGCATGCCATACTAATCTCATTCTTATAAGGGGTAGGAAAGAATAAGGAGATCTGCACAAGTTACAAATTCTACAAGACATTTCCTTGCTGCAGGTGTTCTGTCACTAACACAATGAAGCCCTTTCCTTAGCAGTGCCCCCATACCAGCACCTCACTTGTCCAGACCATACCACAAGCCTCTCCCCAGCAGTACTGTGGCTGTCTAGATGGCCAATTAAATGTTTCCTGTTGCTACAATTACTGATGTTCAGGCTATTGCATTTCTTACTGAAGGCTGAAGTTCTGAGGTTCTCACACCCCCGCCCACCCTGACTTCTCGCTGCATGCTTACCAAATCGCTTTGTGTAAAGCATCTCGCCCAAGTTGTGGGGTGCCAGAGAATATACGGCCAGTATTCCTTCATCAGGGAAGCCTCTCTGACTGCTGGGAATGAAGGCTGCCAGCAGCTGCCCATCGGCAGAGATATCACAGCTAGCATCATTGTAAATCTTGCAGTTTTGGACAAGCACATTCACAGAGGCTGCAAAGAAAGAAAGAAAGAAAGAAAGGAGTAGTGATTAAAGCACTAAGGTTGAACAGAGAATAAAGTAGGATTTAAACTTAATGTTGGACAACGGACAGTACATGCAAAAGGCACTCAAGACATTTAGCTTCCTCCAAAAGTTTATGAAATGTTAATACCCTGATTAATGTATAACTTGCTCCAAAACGGAGATAAGACAGTGCAACGAGCCCAGGAAATTAAATTTACTCACCTCCTGAAGCCTTCGGCCAAGAAATAGTAGCAATTGCATTTTATCAAACCCCTCCCTTTGTTAAGCATAACAGCATCCTTTGCAAAGGACAGCACAGTTTAAACAAGTCTCAAATCATGACACTGACAAACTCCAGCAGCAGTCTCATTAGAAACAGTACACCTTAATTCATTTCCCCTTCTCTTGTGGAGTGCTTAGTTCCCGCTCTCCTCATCTCCAATAAACAGGAGATCAGTGAAAAACTACTCCCTGCAGATACAGACATTCATTTCTGATTTTTACACCCATCTTGGACAAAGTCAGTGAGAAAGGACAGAGACTTCTCCAGCCAGTCCTTCATTTAATTACTTCAGTATTTGAGACACTCATGCAAATCAGTGAAGTAACTGTTCAGCAGACAGTAGTGAGCAGCAATCCACAAAACAATAGTTTTATTTTAATCCCCGCTGGTAAGTTGCTAGGTGACCTCATGCAAGTGTTTTCCCCTTTGTACCTTGCATATGAAGACTACAAGCTCTGGTGCAATGAGGTTCCAAGGCCTTTAAGCACCATCTACACCAACAGTTCAGTGGTGCCTTGGTAAGACATGGCTGAAGTGATGTCCACTCTACCAGCTTAACCTAAATGCACTTCAGTTTTTCAGGACGTTTGAAGCTGAACCTGCATACGCTATTTTTGGGATAGGGAAATTTCAGGTTCTAGTGTTTTCAACCTCAAGAGCATAGAAATATAAAAAAAATAGAAATAAAGCCCACGTTTGCAATATAGAAAGTCTGCATGCTAGAAGACAGAATACCCCATCTCACATGTTTGAAGCTACAGCACCACGTAGAACACTGTCGATTTCTACAGTCCAGGAACTATCTTCTCAACCTTCAGACTATGCCTAGCCCAGAAGAGGCCTTAATATGTTCAGCTAAAATTGCAAGCAAGTTTATGAAGGCACTTCTTAGTCTACATTCCTTATTAGTTTAACGAAGTAACAGTACCAAGAACGATTTGTACATATTTCTGAAAGTCTGAACTTGTAAATCAAGTTAAGGCTGTAACTCAATACTTTGACAAATCCTACCCTTTGTTTCCAACACCTGTGTAGAAGAAAGATACATCAGGGAACTGCTATGAGAAATTACTCACTGTTGTCTAGGTCACTTTTTAGCCAGAACAGTTTCCCAACCCAGTACACCCCATGGCCACATAGATGCTTGCAGCAGCATAAAAAATAGTCATGAGAGGAAGCAGACAGGACTGCCCTTCTTACAGCATTGCTGATTTAAAGCATTCACTGAACCTCATCATTAATTCTTCTGGTCTCAAAGATATTTCTCCTGGGAACTGTTTTCCTCTGTGGCTGAGTATCAACTTCTATCTACTGTTCCATTTAAGAAACTCTGATGAAAAAGAAGACAAGGATGAAAAGTGGACTATGTAATTACATTCTGTACCAAACCACCGACACCTGTACTCTAAATTTATTCAACCAATTTTTCAGTCTTGAAGCTGCTAAAAACAGTAATTCTCAGCCTAGTATAAACAGAAAGGTACTGAACAGAAAAAGGTAAATAATTGTAGTCGCTATCAAGGCTGCAATACCAGTACATGGAATACACACGGCCCTTAAAGAACAGGTGGTTCAAAAGATGACAAAATTCCTGAGTGCTTAGTCTGAAGCTAGTTGAACAGAAAGACAAGAGCATAAAGACTATACTGCTTAATAAAAAAAAAAAAAGATAGACTTAAAATGTGCCATTTAAAAAAAAAAATCTAGGTTTGATTTAAATACCCATTATGTCCCCACAAGAGAAGACGGGAACCAGCTAAAGGATACATGACAACAGGCTGCACTATTGTAATCCCAGTTAAACTGGGAGGATTCCTGCTGAGTGACTCATTCCAAAACCAGTCCTATTTATTAGCTTTATCTATGGGCTAGGCACACAGTGGAGCTGGCTGATGAATCCTCTTGATAAAGTTGGGTAATTTCATTAACAGAGCATGACCAGACCACATAGTGAACTGAAGTACACAGAGACATAAAAGAAGGGAAACGAAAGAATTCCAGATTGTGTTGACATTTATAAACTTCTGCTCCACCCAGGAACTTGAAAACATGAGAGAATCAACTCTGGTCATTGTAGCAAAAACTGAGCCATCACCCAGTGTAACAAGGAAAGCGACAACAATCCTAAACTGCACTAGGGAGCACAATTCCAGCAGAAATATCAGTGCTGATACACAGCCTTGTGCCGAGACCACATGCAGGACCCCTGGGCACAGTTTGGGCCAGCCATGTCCATGAGCAATTAAACCCTAAATGATAACATGTCCAGCAAAAAAAATGACTGGGGAAAATGAAACATGAACTCTGTGCTCAAAAAACACCAATGCCAACTCAAAAAAAAAGGGGGG